>LBNU01011639.1:45457-56522 GCA_014162995.1 Artemisia annua | reverse complement strand
ACGCCGTCACTCTCTATTCCTCTCTGGGCCGTCACTCTTTAACTCATAACCTGACGGCCTACAACTTCTTACACCTGACGGCGTCAGGTGTTAATTTCCAAAATCTTTCTGGCCTGTCATTTGATAATTGGTTTCCACTCTTTTGTCAAGGCTTGTTGACGGCGTCACCTTGTGACTCTAACGCTGTTAGGTTGTAATTTCTGCTTCTTTTGAGACTTTGTCGTTTTCTTCACTTTTATGCTCCAAAAACGTCCAAATGTGCATGTTTTCCAGAATTCCTCTCAAAAGTACCTAAAATGACAAAAGGAACGATTTAGGGCAATATTTGATCACATTTATACGAATTAAGGCTTAAATGACCCCCTAAAAGCGTAACACTTTTCGTCTCATCAACATTAAACATGAACAGAATTTTAAACCCTAATTTAAACTGCTAAAACCTACTCTAAAACTACTCCTAAACTACTCCTAATAGGTCTTCTCGTGAGGATGAGGAGAGGTATTTATAGGCACAAGCTGAGGGACTTCTAGGGTTTTAATGAAGCTTCTGGATTCTCAATCTTTGACCCTTGATTGTTCCCCATCATTTATCATCAATTTACAGCCGTTGGATCATTTTTTGAGGTGTTCCAACCAATGAAATGCTGCCATTCTGCCCTCGTGGCATTCCAATGATGACATATCCTCTGTCCTTGTCAGATTATCTAGAAGGCTCTTAAGTGAGGTGGGTAAATGGAGTTGGTATCAGGGTAAGAAGGAGGGAGATGGTTGAACAGTAAACGCACCCCCTTTTTATTTTTTTTTATCTTATTTTGACTTCCATTTTGACCTGTGTGGAAAACTAGAAGGGGGGTTGAATAGTTTACCGGTTTTTAGTCTAATTATCTTTTGAAACTTTTCGTTTAATCAAAGATATAAACACAAAGACAATAAATAATATGCAAGTGTAATGAAAGAAACGATCAAACCATGACACGATTGTTTATCGTGGTTCGGCTACAAGGAACTCTATTTTCCTTGCCCTACGTCCACGCCCCGAGTATCCAACTCGAGAGTTTCTTTCACTAGTCAACAAGCTCTTTTCACCGGCGGAGAAAACCTTACACGTAGCTTACAAGTTTACCGACACTAAGCTAGATGTCGAGTTATTTTACAAGGGTACAACCACTCCCGTTTAGTTCTTTACAAGGGTACAACAACTCCCGTCACACTATGTATTCTAAGGACTAAAATACTAACCGATCACAACTTAAAACACACAATCAAATGAAGTGTAAACAATACAAAGTCTACACGATGCTAAGCTAACAAGTATTGCAACGTTGTGTTGAATACTTGTAACTTAATATGCACTTGTGAACTTCTTTGCTACAAAAGAATATTCACAACAATGAGATGTTAAAGGGTTAGATGAAAGATATGAATGTGCATGTGCAAAGTAAAATGAGAAGTGATAAAAAAAATTCTAACAAATGGCTTGGTATTTATAAATAACCAGCAGGTCTGGCGGATACCGCAGAACCCTCAGAAGGGTTCCGCCCGTGTACCACGAGGGTTCCGCTAGGTCTGACAGTATGCTTTGCCATAACTTGCCAAACCATCCAAAGTCACATCAAATAAATTCTTAGTCAAACACAAAACTTTTGTAAGAAACCTATGGTGAGTCAAACACACAAACCTTGTGTAAGAAATCTATGTTCAGTCAAACACACAATCTTTCCTTAAATGTATGTTGACAAAACTTACCATAAATGGGATGTGACATTTCTATTTAAAGAAATATGAAAATGTTGTGTTTTATATGAAATGTAAATGTAGCAAATGTCTAGTTATGCAAGACTTTAAACTAAAATCATGCTTTACTAGAAACTAAAGTTTACGCTTTGTCATTAACAAAACTTAGCAAAGATCGTAAAATATAAATAACATTTTTAGGCGATATTTGTATTAACAATCTCCCCCTTTTTGTTGATGACAAAACATAAATTTTGTTTTTAAGTAACTCATAAATTTTATTGTTAAGACTTAAAAAAAATGTTGTATCAAACTTGTTTTACTTAATTGATGAAAATCATTTTAAGTTATTAAGTTTAGATAACTTTCTCCCCCTTTTTGTCGAAACAAAAAGAAGAGTAGCGTAGCGGAATGATGCACTTGCTCCCCCTTGGTCTATACTCCCCCTAAAAGGAGTGCCAAGTTGGGAAACATGGATTTTGAACCTACAAAAAAATGGTTAGTTGGTGATAATGATACATAATCAAGCATGTACTCACCACATATTATGAGAATATAATCAACCACAATCACAACTCATATATGATTAACCAAAAATGAAAATAAAGTAGTAGTAGAAGATATCATTCCAAGTAAAATTTTGACTTTCTAAAGGTCAAAAGACAAGTAATGAAAATACACTCCTACTTCTAAAAAAATAAAAATAAAAGTTAAAAATAACCAAGAAATAAAAGAAAAATAAAATCCTACTTCTATAAGTAGAAGACTTCCAACACTTCCTAAAATGGGGAAAAAGGCCTCCAAAAGGGCTCTAGGATTGGTTTGGATGGGAAAGAGCATCCAAACATTCTAGGATGTGTTGTATGGCGAAGCGGGTCTCATCTTGAAATTGGTGAAGCAATGTTTTGATGCTTTCACCTATTTTGACCATTTGCTCACATTGTGAGCAAGTATGGTGATGAGTGGGTGGAAATGGGTCATTTGATGATGGTGGTGGAGGTAGGTTGGTTTTGGTTTCTTGGTTGGAGGATGGGTTTGAAATGGATTCAAGCAATGTGGTTTGCAAGTCCATTGCTTGATGGAGGTGGTTTTCTACCATTCTTTGAATATCGTCATAAGAAGGAAGAAAAGACTCAAAGAGTTGGGGTTGTGGATGTGGTGAACTGGGGTGATCATGATTTTCAAAGTTGGGTTCTCCATATAGAGGACCATGGATGGCTTTGAAAATAGGGTGAAACAACAATGGTTTAGGTTGGTTGAAGGCTTGTTGTGGTGGTGGAATTTGATCAAAAGTCTCATTGTGGTCAAACAATGGGCTTGGTTTTTCATTTGTCAAAGGTGGTGGATTTGTTGATCTAGGTGGAAGATCATTAAGATCTTGGACAAATGGATGTGGTGATTTTGGAGGAGACCCAAATAACTCCATTGGTTCAAGTTGAGGTAGTGTTGATGGTGATGGAGTTTTGGATGTTTGGATTGGTGCACTTGGTGGAGTTGGGTCAACGGGTGATTTTGTTGGTGGTGGAGTTGTGAGCTCATTTGTTCCCTTGGGTGATGGAGTTGGAGATGCAAGGTTTAAAAAGTGTTCACTTTTTATGGGTGAAGAGAATTCATCCGAAGATGAGGAGCTTAGGTTGATGGTTTGGTGTGACCAAATCGGTTTGACACTAATTCGGGCGGTTTTCCGAACGGGTCGAGGTGGTTGAGAGGTGATTGTTGACTTTGTCATTGTCAAAGTTTTGGGTTTAGAAGCTTAAGAGGAGGGATTTTGATGGTGATGGTGTGATTTGAGGTGTTCCAAGATGGTTAAATTTATAGGGTGGAAGAGATGTTGGAGGGAGTGTTTGGATTTGATGTTTGGCCATAGAAATTTTGAGGTTTCTAATGATTTGGGTGAGTAATGAAGGTTGTCAAATCATTTGGAAGTCAATCCAATGGAGGAGATGGAGTAAGAAGACAAAGATTTGCACTAAATGCTTAGTGGTCTTGTCAAATTGGTTGGAAGAATATGTTTCACGGATTGGAAGGATCCTTTGGAAGGGTTCCTTCCTTTATGTGTGAGGGTTCCTTGAGGTAGTTATGGTATAATTTGGTTTTTGGCGGAAAAGGGATTCCTATTGGTTTTAGGATCTTAGAATGCTCCTAATGATGTTATAAACTAGCAAGGAATGAGTTTCTAACAAAAAAGGTTGATTTGAGGAAGTTTGGATTTCTAAAATTTTGAAAACGAATAAAAATTCTCAGGAGGACTGGCGGAACCCTGGGACTAAACGGGCGGAACCCATATGAGGGTACCGCCTTTTCCGTTGGGCCATTTCTGGGTTGCCCACAAATTTACACTGGCGGAACCCTTCTGAGAGTGTCGCCAGTTCCGCCAGACCATTAAAAAGTGGCAGTCCACTATTTTGACCCGCAAGACGATTTTCAAATTTTCCGAAAACTCTTAAAAGTGAAAATATAATTCATACCTGGTTAGGAAATGCAAAAATTGGACATGTAAACACGCATACGGTTGGAATTTGACCGGGGGCTAGCTAATTTCACTATACTTAGTGAAATTTTTCATAAACTTGAAAATTTGACAACATGCCAAATGTTGTCATCCTGCATCAAAGTTAGTTCAAGCATGTTCCAAATTGTACCAAATATCCTACCAACACATAAAAACATAACACACATTGTTCAAATGACCAAATTGTTCAAATAGCACCTAGTGCCAAACACTCCTACACACCCGCTCTCATTGACGGTCAATCTTCTTCTTGAGCTTGCCAAGAAACCTCCCGATGTTCTTGAACATCCCCTTCGTTTGCTTGAATTCCGCCGACTCATTAGGAATAGTTGGAAGTTGTGAAAGGTATTCTAGAGGTGGAAGCCTAGAGTTGGGCAAAGTCTCAGCTTCACTCATTGAAGATGATGATGATGAGGTAGGAGGATGAGGGCGTTTGCCTTGGGTTTTGTAGACTCTCCTATCACTAAGTTTGACAAATGTGTGTGGGATGAGAGAGTAGTCTAGGCGAAGACCTCTAGGAGTTAGAGGAATGGGGGAGATGAACCTAAAGAGACGGGTCAAGAGCATTCCATACGGCATAGCCGTTGTGCCTTGCACGGGAATGTCGGCCATTCTCTTGGCCATGTAGTTGGCAAGGTTGAAGGGTTACCTAACGGACAAGGAGTACATCATGTAGCAAAGGCAAACATTGATATGATCCCGGTTTCCTAGAGTGCTAATGACATTGGCTCTAAGGACTTCCTCCCATTTCTCGAATTGGGGCTTGAGTTCATTGAGTTCCATTCCATATGGATCCTTGTTAACCTCATTTCCCGAACGGGTTCTCCTAGTGGTGGTGGTCCTAATGAAGAGGTGGTCACGAAGTACATCTTTTGACACAAGAGGTGTATCATAGGGATGAATGCGGTCAATGAGCGTGTCAAGAGTTGAGAAGGTATGCTTTTCGGTGTAGATGCAAGTACCACGGTTTGGGACACCTAGGATTTGAGCAAACTCATCTAGGGTGAAGGAGTAAGGATAGCCACTAGCCGAGAAATTTATAGACATATGTCCATAATCATCGGAGGAGAGGTTGACGGAAGCATAGAACTCTAGAATGAACCTAGGACAAATAGGCTCGTTTATCTCTAAGAGACAATCAAAGTTAATGGCCGCAAATTCGGCGGGTAGGTTTGTTCCGGCTAGGAAGGATGGGTCGATGGTTCTACCCTCATGGACATATCTCTTTTCTAGGGCTTTGAAGATGTTGATTTGGTTTTCGGTAACGCCTTTGGTTTTGTGATGTTTTGGAAGGTACTTAGTGGTGTCTTTGTGATTGTAATGAGTCACGGGAGGCAGGATGATTCCTAGAAAAAATAAAATATCACATTTTAGTCTATGTTAACGACTATTGCAATGTAGATTTTCTAGTGTGTGCCTATATGAAAACCATGTGGAGGTGCGGTTATCTTGACTCATTTTGATGCTCAAAACGTTTTTATAGTGCAAGTTTTGTTATAAAACAAAAGATAACCCAAACGCTCCTAGTTCAATGCAGCTTTGTTTGAATGTACCCGAAAATACATATTGGTTATGTATTCCCTTTTGCATTCAAGAGACATTATGCAAGTGATGTTTTAAACATATCGTTTTGATTTTGTATTCACAATGTGAGACGAAAATATTTGTCCTATTCGTGAGAAATTTTTGCACGAATTTGACATGGGGTGTTTTAGTAAACATGTTAATAGTTTTTAAGAATGCAATTCCTAACTATGGGAAACATGATTAGTTTTGTTTAACACCTAAGTTTTTACATTAATTTCTTAAGTTAATGCATAACCCCAAGTTTTTGATTTTGTGCAAAAATAGAATTCCTAGACTCAGATCAGGAGTGTAATTATGTTTAGGATACTTACAATGATGATTAGAGAGCAATGAGGATGGTTTCCGGATCAAAAATTCGTGGGTGAGGATGAGTGAATAGTGGCAATTTGGAAATGATGGGTGGAAAGGGGTGTTTGGTTTAATATAAACGAATAAAAAGTTCCGCAGGTCGGCGGATACGGCGGAACCAAAAAGGTGGTTCCGCCCGTTGGGTCGCAGGGTTCCGCCGACTCTGCTGAGAAAAAAATTTATTTATTTGTTTTGGTTTTTGTGATTTTTGTCCAATCTTTAGAACTACAATGTGGGTTCCATGAGTCCTAAGCCTAACCTAAGAAGGTTAAAGGGTTCACGTTTGAGAGGTTTTGTGAGAATGTCGGCTATGTTGTATTCGGAAGAAACTTTCTCGATTGAGATGTTTCCTTTTTGGATGTTGTCACGAAGAAAGTGATGACGAATTTCGATATGTTTGGTTCGAGAATGTTGGACGGGATTTTTACTAAGATCTATGGCTCCTTTGTTGTCGCAAAGAATGGAGATGTCGTTTAGTTGAATTCCATAGTCGACAAGAGCTTGCTTCATCCAAAGAGCTTTTTGACATGCCTTTCCGGCCGAAACGTATTCGGCTTCCGTTGTTGACATAGCGAGAGCCGTTTGCTTCTTAGAGAACCATGAGGTGAGACAATGTCCAACAAAAGTACAAGTACCACTTGTGCTTTTTCTATCAACATAGTCACCGGCATGATCCGAGTCGGCATACACTATGGTGTCCATTCCCGTTCCTTTGGGATACCATAATCCTAAGTGTGTAGTACCCTTAATGTATCTAAAGATCCTTTTAACGGCTTCAAGATGAATTACTTTAGGATCTTCTTGAAAACGAGCACATAGACAAACACTAAACATAATGTCGGGTCTACTAGCCGTTAGGTAAAGTAGACTTCCAATCATACCCCTATATTTAGTGCTATCTACGGATTCACTTTCCTCATCCTTGATAAGTTTAGTTTCCGTGGATATGGGTGTTTTGATTGGTTTAGAATCTTCTAATCCAAATTTCCTAAGCATATTCCTAATATACTTAGATTGGTTAAAGAAGATACCATCTTCTAGTTGTTTGATTTGGAGTCCTAGGAAAAAGTTGAGTTCTCCCATCATACTCATTTCAATCTCATCGTGCATGATTTTGGACAAATCGTCGCATAATTCTGGACAAGTTGATCCGAATATAATATCATCAACATAGATTTGGACTATGATAATATGTGAATCTTTCTTCTTAGTGAAGAGAGTATTATCAACTAAGCCCATGATATACCTATGGTCAACTAGGAAGGTTTTGAGTCGATCATACCATGCTTTTGGAGCTTGCTTAAGTCCGTATAAAGCCTTTTTAAGTTTATATACATGATTAGGTTTTTCAAAATCAATGAAGCCCGGTGGTTGAGCAACATATACTTCTTCATTTATGAAACCATTTAAGAATGCACTTTTGACGTCCATTTGAAAAAGTTTAAAGTTGTGTGCACATGCATATGCAAGTAAGATTCTAGTTGACTCGAGCCTAGCTACCGGAGCAAAAGTTTCATCGTAGTCAATGCCTTCTTGTTGGTTATATCCTTGTGCCACTATCATAGCTTTGTTTCTAGACACAACACCATTTTCATCCATTTTATTTCGAAAAACCCATTTTGTACCAATTATAGTTTGACTCTTAGGTTGAGGAACTAATGTCCACACATCATTCCTAACAAATTGGTTTAACTCTTCTTGCATGGCTATTACCCATGACTCATCTTTAATGGCTTCGTTAATGTTTTTAGGTTCAATGGTTGACACGAAACAAAAGTAGTTACTTTCATTTTGAGCTTTAGACCTTAACGTTCTCTCGTTAATTTTACCTATGACATTATCTAATGGATGACTTTTGGACTCTTTAACATTAACAATTTCTTTGTTTGTTGGTTCTTCTTCCATGTCATTTTCTATGGTGACTTGATTTTCCATAGCTTGACTTTCAACTAAGTCATCATCTACCAAAGGTGATGTCTTAGAGGGAGGTGGACTCTCGTCAAATGTTACGTTCAACGATTCCTCGACTCTTAAGGTTTCTTTGTTTAAAACAATGTAAGCCTTACTATTTTGTGAGTATCCAAGAAATACACCTTCATAATACTTTGGGTCAAATTTGGTGAGATAATCCTTGGTATTAAGAATGAAGAATTTACTCCCAAACACTCTAAAGTATCCTAATGTAGGCTTTTTACCTTTATAAAGTTCATAAGGAGTTTTGTTTAAAAATGGTCTAATTAAGACTCGTTTAAGAATGTACGTTGATGTGTCAATGGCGTTACACCAAAACTTTTGTGGAATGTTTTGTTCGTTAAGCATTGTTCTACTCATCTCTTGCAAAGTCCGATTTTTACGTTCTACTACACCATTAGATTGAGGAGTACGTGGAGCCGAAAAGTTATGAGTAATACCATTTTTATCACAAAAGTTTCCAAATTGAAATTCATTATCAAATTCATGACCATGATCTGTTCTAATAGACACAATATTAGACCCTACTTGATTTTGAATTTTCTTACTTAGAATCTCAAATTTATCAAAAGCTTCATTTTTACTTTTCAGAAATTTTGTCCAAGTATACCTTGAATAATCATCCACTATTACCAAAGTATAGAAGTTGCCTCCATAGATTTGTATAGCGGATGGACCAAACAAATCCATATGCAAAAGTTCTAGACACCTAGATGTAGAAACCATTTTTTTAGCCTTATGGCTATTATGGACTTGTTTACCGACTTTGCAAGCATCACAAAAGTGTTGGTCGTATTTCAACTTAGGTAGGTTTCGAACTATGTCTTTGGAGGAGAGGTTTTGAATTAGTCTCATGTTAGCGTGTCCTAAACGTCTATGCCATAAAGTTGAGGATTCATCTAATGAAGTAAGACAAAGTTTGTCTTTAGATGTTTGATCCAATTTCATGACATATACGTTGTTCTTAAGAACACCTTTGGCTATGGTTATGCCATCTTTAAGTATCTTACTTCCATTTTCACTAAAAAGGACGTTATACTTATTACGGCAAAGTTGACTAATACTAAGAAGGTTAAAACCTAAGTTATCAACATGAGCTACATCATCTATAAAAAGGGAGTCATGAGAGATTGTACCTTCTCCGATGATTTGGCTCTTAGCTTTACTACCAAACGTAACATTACCTCCATCACATTTGTGATATGTTGAGAAGAGGCTTTTGTTACCCGTCATGTGCCTTGAACAACCGCTATCTTTGATCCATTCATCCGGTTCCAAATATACTTTAAGGCACACCTATTTTATGAAAAACACTCAAACATTTGGTCCCCAATTTCTCATGGGTCCATTTTGGTTAAGCAAGCCATTAACTTGACTTAAGTATGAAAATAGAGCATAAGGATTCCATGACATGTAATTTGGAGTTTGGTAATGTCCAGGAGTGTTTTGGTTCCAAACATGTTGGTAGTTTGGTCGTGGGTTGTAGTTGCTTTTTGGAAAGGGGCGTTTGGGAAAAGGTGTCTTAGGTTTTGGTTGAGTGGTTTTAGTTCTAAATTCATTTTTATCAAGTCCTACTCCAGTTTTAACAGCAGGTTTTGTTTCATTTTTATATGTGACTTTAACAAATTTTGAACGGTTTGATGTGGAAGCTGTTTTTGCTACTGCAGACCTGGCGGAACCTTTGGGTTCAACGGGCGGAACCTTGTTTTGGGTTCCGCCTGTTCCGCGGGTTGCTGTAGCAATTTTGCTAGTTTCTTGTGTTTTATTTTCTTGTTTCGTTTGTTCTTTCGAAGTTTCTAATTTCATGAAGCCTAGACCTGTTTTATCAAATGGTGATTTTTGAAGCTTCATAATTTCATCCGCACAAGAAATGCTTTTATCAAACTTCTTAAACTTTGTGGTTTGTTTTATTAGATCATCTTGAGTAACTTTTAGTTTCTCAATTTCGAGTTTAAGCTCTTCACATGATTTACACAATGTGTCAACACTTTTACTCTTTTCTAATCTTTTAGCCTTTTCTTTTAACTCATAAACTTCATTTTCCAAAAACTCCTTTTTAGTTTTCAAAAATTTATTTTTGTTTATGATTTTTAGGCTTAGTTCACAAAGTTTGTTATATTCTTTTTGTAAGGTGTCATCATCAATAGACGAATAAGATGAGTCCGAGAGTACCTCATTTGAGTCATGAGCCATGAGAGCAACATCATCATTTTTTGGCTCATCGTCATCTTCTTCATAGTCACTCCAAGTGCCACTTACAAAAGCTTGTTGTGATTTGCCTTTGGGCGGTTTTGGGCATTCTCCTATTAGATGACTTGTGTCTCCACACCTATAGCATTTCCTTTCAACTCTTCCTTTCTTATCATCACGATCTTTTCGGAAGGTTTTCTTGTCATCTTTAGGTTGCCTTACAAATTTCCCTCGTCTACGAAAGAACTTCTTGAAGTCTCTAACGGCCATGGCATATTCTTCATCATCACTATCGGAACTAGATTCTTCATCATCACTTGATTGGACTCTAGCTTTCAAGGCAATAGACTTGACTTTTTCCTTCTTGCCTTTAACTATTTCCGAATCTTTTTCCATTACCATTTCATGAACTTTGAGGTTTCCAATTAGCTCATCAAGTGACATGCTTGAAAGATCCTTGGATTCTTCAATTGCCGTCACTTTTGCTCTCCACTTCGGATGGAGTGCTCTAAGGAATTTCCTGACAAAATTCTTGCTACAAAAAGATTCATCAAGTGCTTTAAGTGAAGTAATAATAGTGTTAAACCTAGCAAATGCACTATCAATACTTTCATCTTCGGGAATAACAAATTGTTCATATTGTTGAATGAGAAGATCAATTTTGTTATCCTTAACTTGTGAGTTTCCTTGATGGGTGACTATTAAAGATTGCCAAATTTCTTT
>LBNU01011639.1:34602-44917 GCA_014162995.1 Artemisia annua | reverse complement strand
TGGACCATTTTTGACAATAATGAACCTTCAAGGATTGGTTTTGGTATGTTGAGAATAATTGAGGTCCAAACTTGTAAATTCCTTCCCCGGCCTCGGCTTTAGTACCTTTTTCCATTCCCATGCTCGTGTTTGTCGATTTTCCATGATTTTTGTCCATTTCTTTCATATCCGCACCTGCACATTCAAAAACACAAAAACAGCATATATTTGGCATTTATGGGTTAGTTTTTGGTCGATTTGGTCCGTACTTTAGGTAAATAGGTATGTGTAAATACACACATACCACTACCTGTCATAGCAAAATATATTATCATAGGCTTGGGAAAGGATCGAAAACCTCCTCTACTAGGCGTAATGATGAGGTGAAAAGTGTACCCGTTTTAGGGGGTCATTTAAGCCCTAATTCGTGTTAATATGATCAAATATTGCCTTAAATCGCTCCTTTTGTCATTTTAGGTACTTTTGAGAAGAATTCTGGAAAACACCTCATTTTGGACGTTTTTGGAGCATAAAGTGAAGAAAACGACAAAGTCTCAAAAGAATGCTGGAAATCCTTCCTGACGGCGTCAGAGTCACAAGGTGACGCCGTCAGCCAACCAAGACAAAGGAGTGGATTCTAACTATACGTGACGCCCTAAGAAGAAAATGTGATGTTTACACCTGGCGGCGACAGGTGTTAGGAAATGTAGGCCGTCAGGTGTAATGCTAAAGAGAGATAGCCCAGAGCAAGTTTACAAGTGACGGCGTCAGAAGTTGATCTAGGCCATCCGAGAACCCTAATGGCGGCGAGCTGACGGCGTCAGGACGTATAAGCTGACGCCGTTAGAGTGTATTTTCTATATATACTTTTCTATTTTTCATTCATTAATGTGCAACTTTTTGGGAACAAACCCTAGACGACTTTGACAGCTTTTTCAAGGGTTTTTCACCCTTGATTCTTCCATGTTCAATTAAAGATAAGTCTCCATTCAAATTAATCAATATGTCTATGTGTTGGTTAATTATATCTTATGCTTGTATTTCAATTAACATGCTAGGCTAGATTTATTTTTTGTTTGCTTAGATCTAATGAAACCTAACTATTGATTATTGGTTGTTGGTGTGTTATTACTTGTATTGGATGATTGTGTATCGATGTTAGGCTTAAGAAAACTGGCCAACCTCCTATATGGTAACGTGCTTGAACGTCTTAAAAACATGAACCAATGTGTACTAGGTTTTTATAGTTGTATTTAATGCATGAGCGAATTCTAATGATTCCATGTTAGGAGCTTCTAGCAGGCTCGACATAGGAGTGAAGTAGGAGCTTATAGAGTTGGGGAAGTACGTACGNGCGGTACACGAGTAACTTCCATGAGTAGCGTTGGCATCTAACTTGTAATTACACAATGATCCGTTTTTACGCTTAGTTTGGGGAATTGTGAAAAATCAGGGACGATGAATTTTATCCAATCGGTCACTTTTCTATGAATCGTGTTCCTACTCTATGACCCTTAATCGTTATTGAAAGATAATGGAAGTCAAGCACACCGTCATAAGCTAAAGTAGTATAATATATGATGTACATAGCAAAAAATGGAAACTCGGGGCGTTTTAGGGAATAAATGATTTCGGAACTCTTTTGAACGTTTTGCTACTTTTCAAAGTTAGTAAAGAGAGGTGTGAAATTATTTATCTTTAAAGCGTGACGTGATTACATTGCGTGAGGACACGCAATACCTTAGTCTGGGGGATTTTGGTATGTGCTATTTTACACATACTTTTGACCTTAGTTTAAGTGATATAAAGACCAAAAACTAACGTTAAACGCCAAAGATATCGTGTTTTTGTGTTTGTGATCGTGCAGGGAAGGATATTGCATAAATGACATCAAAAGCAACTAAAAAGCCTAAAACGAGCACGAGATGTGAAAGAGAGTCTAAAAGCCAAATCAACGATGATATTTACTTAAGAGAAGCCCAAGACAAATGTATTCCTTAAAGGCTCGAAGAAAAACTCATGAGACATTTCACTGAAGCTCAAAGAGAATTTCTAGTAAAGTCCTCCACATTTGAGCAAGATGTCGTGTTTAAATCTTTTGAAGACCTTTGGAAGAAATGTCAACTCGAGTCCTCAAGATTACATTAGTGTTACGTTTAATATTTATGAACGTTTAATAGTTTGAAACATAGTTTTAGTGCAACTTCATGAATTGTAAAGGTTCAAGGGCTTAAGATGCAACATTGTCAAACTTGTACAAGCTCTTGACCTATTAATAGACATCACCACCTCATTTGGAAGGTTGGTTAGTTTAGGAGTAGTTTTAGGTTAGTCTTAGCTTATTTTTGTATTAGGTAAGTTTTACTTTTTTATGCAAGTTTATTTTGATGCCTTATTTCTAGCTTATTTGTGTTCTTTACAATCTTTCTTTTAAGTCTTTTATTCTTTCTAGCATATTTTCATGTTCTCTTAATCTTTTCTAAAAGCTTTTATAAGTTTTGTCAACTTTGCATGGTGTTTGGTTTGGTCGCGTCTTGTTTAGCTTTTATAAGCTTATTTAGTGTTTTAAAACTTGTTTTCATTAAGCTTTTATTAGATTTCAATGTTTTAATCTTGTGTTAATCATTTGGTCACGTTAGAAAATGTTTCAAAGTCATTTAATTAGGGTTTTTCGAGTTTGGTTTTAGGTTATAGTGAGTATGGGTTTTTGGATGATCTTTGCGAGTATGGGAACAAGTTTCCTTGCGAGTATGGGCTGCCTATTGGTCTTTGCGAGTATTAGATAAGATTTTTAGCGAGTATGGGTTCAAAGCTAAGGTTAGCGAGTATGATGGGTTTTCAAGGAACTCTTGCGAGTATGAGACCTAGGGGTTGCGAGTATGGATCTCTTGTATCCTTAGCGAGTATGGGATCTAATATCTTGCGAGTATCATTCATGTTCCCTTGCGAGTATGTGCCATGACTTACGAGCATGGTTTGCATTTTAGTTGCTAGTATCATTTTCATTTCATTTCAAGTCAAGCTTCGTTTTCTACTTTTTATTTCTCATTTTTATTTCAAGCCGAGCTAGGCTTTTATATCCCTCATCGTTCCATCGAGTGAGGTTTTCTTTTTATTAAATCTAAACGTTATGCTGTCGAAATTTTCTAAAATCTTTTTAGTGTCGTTTTCTTATTTAAGTCGTATGTCTTTTAGTTTTTAGTCTTAAACTTTTATTACGTTTAAATGTTTACAAGTCTTTTCATTTCTTTATCACTTTAAGTTTTCAATATGAGTCGTGAGTAGTTTTTAAACGTGCGTGCTTAGTGGCTCGGGTTTGTGAGTTAAGTGCGGGTATTAAAGTTTTGAGATTAATAATCGTTAAGATTATTTAGATGCGTGATTTAATTATTCAAGAACAAAAACCTTTGAACGATTAATTCTCTTGTCTAGAGTTATTCTCTCTTCAAAAGATTAATTAACAACTAATCTCGAGAAGGGAAAATAACTCATCACAAACCATTAGCTCACACTTAATGAACTTACTCGCGTCGCTTTGCAAGCATATTGTCTTTTAAATTCATTTACCGTTTTCATTACTTATCGTACTTTAATTATCGTTTTCTTTTAGTCACTTTATTACATGTCTCTTTACTTGCTTACTTACTTTATGTCGTTTTATCGCTTTCCTTTACTTTAATTGCATTTTAATTTGTCGTTGTAGTATAACCAAAACAAATCATCTTTTAAAACCTATTCACTTCACATAGATCACGATCTTGAGTGACGAGATCAGTTCAACCCTCGTTGGACAACGATCCGAGGTTCTTAAGCTTGCTTTCTATAGATCGCAACGATCAATTTATGGCGCCGCTGCCGGGGAGCGGTTGATAAGATTTAGTCGTTCGATCGTTTGAGTAATGTGTTTTGAAGATCCTTCTTTCGAGAAGTTAACACTTTTGTAAATATTTTCAAAATATAAAAACACAAAAATATTTTCTCTTCCAATTTGTTTTCACTTTTGATTCCCACTTTTCTAAAATCAAAAATCCAAAAAGATTTTATTTTTCAAAATTGGTTTTCACTTTTAACTTTTCATTTTTCAAAACATAAAAACCCAAAAATAATCTTCTTATCCCTTAATCGTTTAATTCTCATGGATCCATTGATACTTTGTGTTGGTTGTGGTGCACCACTCTATGGTTCACCGTGTCAATATTGTACGTGTGTAAGGTGTGGTAACGATATTCAAGACGGAAGTTGTTTGTTTTGTGGTTCAAGTAATTCATTCTCTTATGATCAAAACCCGAATTCATTCGACTATCCTTCAAATTTTTACAACTACCCACCTCCGCTCGACTTATCTTCGTTCTATGAAGGATGTGGAAATCGTTTGGATCCGAGTTCTAATTGTTGTCAACGGTGTATTTGCATGAGGTGTGGTAACAATCTTATAAATGGAAGTTGTTTGTTTTGTGTTGTCGAAGATGAAAATTCATATTCTCAAAATTTCAATTCAAACTTTTCCAATTATCCTCAAAACGATTCTTACTTTCCTCCTCAAAACACTTATGAGCAAGTACCATATTACAATGGTGATTCATTCCAAAGTTCATCAAATTTTGAAAATTGTGGGGGATCGTTTGAAAATTCTTATGTTGAGCCTAATTCATATTACGATTCTCATGGTTTTAACCAACCCCCACAAAATTCCAACGATTATCAAAATCCTCAAGATAGAATGCTCGAAATTACAAAACTTATGGGAGCCGTTGTCGAAGTAGTTCGTAATCAACAAGCGGTCAATCAATATTTGGCTAATCGTGATACTCATACTCCCGATCCTCGCGAGAAGTCTATTGCAGAATTACTTGCTGAAGAGAGAGCGTCTAATCCTTTTAAGAATTTCAATTTCTACGATTACGACGATAATGAGAAAATTACGATTGTTCTTAATCCTTACAAAGATTCCGTTGATTCTCCGGTAGAGCCCGAGGACTCTCTAACAATGGGGGACGAGCCTCTTAACACTATTCCGGCAACGGAATCGGACGAATTCAATAAGTCTAGTGTTGAGAACCTTGTCCCAATCCAAAGTGAGTCCGGGGAAACTTCTAACGGTGATTATGAGATTGTTGAAAGTGATCGTCTTGATAATCTTGTTGATACGAATGATAAGCCGGTTGATGATACTAACTTTGATCCGGAGGGAGATATTCGTTTTCTTGAAAGTTTATTACATGAAGAACCATTACCCCCTCTCCCTCCGAAGAACGATGAAGTTACTGATGAGTCTATTAATAATCATGATGAGATATGTTCCGAGTCTGACGAAGGTTACACTTCCTTGTCTTGTGGAGAAATCGATTACGTTGAAGAAGAAATTTCCCCGTGTGGCAATCCCACCTCATTTTCTGAACCAAATACTCCTGAATTCTCTCCAGAAGAGATCGATGTTCTTTCAGAAATTGATGAAACCTCAAATGAATCAGATAACCCAGTTCTTGAAACTTTCAAAACAACTTTCACCAATCCTCTGTTTGATTTCGAACCAGATTTTGCTATGATTTCAGATAATCCGCTCTTCGATATTCAGATTAAGGATAGTGACGAGTCTGTTACTGAACCTGAGGTTACGAATGTTCATCATATGGTTAATTCTCTTCACGATGAGTTTTTAACTCCAGTAGATCCGACTCCATCAAGAATTGAAGAAGTTTCTGAGCCTACTAAGTCGTCATCTCCGAATGATTCATCATCTTTTACCGTGGTTGATGCTTTATTATCGTTCCTTTCAGAAGATAAAATTTTTAAACCCGGGATATCATATAGTAAGGATTCTTATGGGCTCCAGCCCAACATCCTTGCTTCTTTTGTTACTATTGAAGAATCTCTTGATCATAATTTGAAGAAGGATGATTATAAGACTAAGGAGAAAGATATGCTTACTATGGAGGATCTCTTTGAATTTGACCTCGAAATCATTGTTATGATCTTTCTTCCTTATCTTACTTATGCTGTTGTTTCTCCCATCCGTCATTCCCCCGGGAGTGAGGATGTTGTTTTTGATCCTGAAATCGTCACTTTTTATGCTGTGTGTTTCATTTGCTCCCCCAAGTACAAGTAAATTCGGGGCGAGTCTAAGCTACACGACTCGATGATAAACAAGCGCTTCGTGGGAGGCACCCCATGCTTATCCTTTTCATTTTATTATCTAATAAGTAACGCGAGGAGGGTGACCTCTTCCAATCTTGTGTTTGCTTGGTTGTTTGTGTATGTGCAGGATTTCCCCAATTCATGATGACTCTCGTGCTCGTGGATCGTCTCATCTCCACTCGAGTCCCATGTATTGCTGCTTGCTTGGGAATCCTATATTCAAATCTTATCGACTAATGGTATCTTTGGCATACTTAATAAACGGCCTTAGATTTATTGTTAGGATTACCCTTACCTTGGAAACATTGAGGACAATGTGTATCTTTAGTCTGGGGGGTGAATCTTCGATTTGATTGACCTAGCACTTTCACCATTGCCGTTTACTTTCGCAACCCCGTTTTCCTAAAAAATCCGCAAAAATTGAAAAATTTTGAAAAATTCCAAAGAAAAAAAATGAGAAAAATTAATAATATGCAAAAATAGAATAAAAGTTTTGACACCGAGTTTGACTTTCCTACTAGGTAAGAGTGGGAATAAAAATTTTGACTTGATCCAGGCGTGTTGAGCCCTAGCTTGTCTCCCTTAACCAATATAATCTTTAAAAATGATTATGGCTAAGCATTCGCGGATCTCATTATTTGAGATTTTAAATTTGCGGAGAACGTGAAATGATAGAGTTTCTTTAGAAGTTAGATGCTAAGCATAGAGTAGTTGGATCTCTTTAAAGCTCATCGAAGGTACTCATGTCTTTTTGTTCCCACAAAATTGCTTCACCCCATATCTGTGCAAAATAATTAAAGATGTTAGGTTTAGCCGATGAGTAGTTCTTTATCTTCTTAAGAAAATCTTTGCTTGAGAAATTGGGTACACATCATGGATACACGCTAGTTGAAGTTGTATTGAATATCGTTGTATAAGCGTAGTACGCATGTGGTTTCGGAGCTCCCCTAAAGCCCGTTGTTATGTATGAGCTAAGGTGCTTTAAGACTTCGGATTGAGATCGGGCCTTGGATCCTAGATTCCAACCCTAGCAGTTGGCGGTAGGTCTTGGATTGAAACTGTGAAGGTTCGGAGTTGAGAAGTTACTAAGGCAAAGCAAAAAAAATAAAATAAAAAAAAAATAAAAAAAAAATAAATAAATCCAAGAATAAGGATGTATGTTGAAGATTTATGGATTATGAGTTCTAGTGTTAAGACTAAAGTTGGTCGCGCGTGAGGTGCATGTTACGATCCTAGATCGGACGCATGAGGTGCACGTGAAATGTACTCGCCAACTTATGTCTATTTTTGATGTATTCCAAAGTCTTTGTATGTATCCAATATCCTTGATGTGGACCACATTTCTCTTGCAGACCTTCTTAAGGGAAGATCGATAACTACTTAGCGTTTGAATTTGGTATCCTTATCGGACTAAAAACTATGAAACGAGATGCTTATGAAGAAATTCATTTCTCTCACAAAAATAAAATAATGAGATACAAAAATAGGAAATTGGGAGCAAGCGGTACACGAGTAACTTCCATGGGTAGCGTTGGCATCTAACTTGTAATTAAATAATGATCCATTTTTACACTTAGTTTGGGAACTTGTGAAAAATCAGGGACGATGAATTTTATCCAATCGGTCACTTTTCTATGAATCGTGTTCTCGCTCTATGACCCTTAATTGTTATTGAAAGATAATGAAAGTCAAGCACACCGTCATAAGCTAAAGTAGTGTAATATTAGATGTACATAGTCAAATATGGAAACTCGGGGCGTTTTAGGGAATAAATGCTTTCTTATCTCCTTTGAACGTTTTGCTACTTTTCAAAGTTAGTAAAGAGAGGTTTGAAATTATTTATCTTTAAAGCGTGACGTGATTACATTGCGTGAGGACACGCAATACCTTAGTCTGGGGGATTTTGGTATGTGCTTATTCACATACCTTTTATTCACCATTTTCAGGCTCTATAAGACCAAAAACTAACGTTAAATGCCAAAGATATCGTGTTTTTGTGTTTGTGACTGTGCAGGTAAGGATATTGCAAAAACAACAAAGAAATCAACCAAAAAGCCTAAAACAAGCACGAGATGTGAAAGAGAGTCTAAAAGCCGAGTCAACGATGATATCTACTTAAGAAAAGCCCAAGGCGAATGAATTCCTTAAAGGCTCGAAGAAAAATTCATGAGACACTTTACTGAAGCTCAAAGAGAATTTCTAGAAAAGTCCTCCACATTTGAGCAAGATGTCGTGTTTAAATCTTTTGAAGACCTGTGGAAGAAACGTCAACTCGAGTCCTCAAGATTACATTAGTGTTACGTTTAATGTTTATGAACGTTTAATAGTTTGAAACATAGTTTTAGTGCAACTTCATGAATTGTAAAGGTTCAAGGGCTTAAGATGCAACATTGTCAAACTTGTACAAGCTCTTGACCTATTAATAGACATCACCACCTCATTTGGAAGGTTGGTTAGTTTAGGAGTAGTTTTAGGTTAGTCTTAGCTTATTTTTGTATTAGGTAAGTTTTACTTTTTTATGCAAGCTTATTTTGATGCCTTATTTCTAGCTTATTTGTGTTCTTTACAATCTTTCTTTTAAGTCTTTTAATCTTTCTAGCTTATTTTCATGTTCTCTTAATCTTTTCTAAAAGCTTTTATAAGTTTTGTCAACTTTGCATGGTGTTTGGTTTGGTCGCGTCTTGTTTAGCTTTTATAAGCTTATTTAGTGTTTTAAAACTTGTTTTCATTAAGCTTTTATTAGATTTCAATGTTTTAATCTTGTGTTAATCATTTGGTCACGTTAGAAAATGTTTCAAAGTCATTTAATTAGGGTTTTGCGAGTTTGGTTTTAGGTTATAGCGAGTATGGGTTTTTGGATGATCTTTGCGAGTATGGGAACAAGTTTCCTTGCGAGTATGGGCTGCCTATTGGTCTTTGCGAGTATTAGATAAGATTTTTAGCGAGTATGGGTTCAAAGCTAAGGTTAGCGAGTATGATGGGTTTTCAAGGAACTCTTGCGAGTATGAGACCTAGGGGTTGCGAGTATGGATCTCTTGTATCCTTAGCGAGTATGGGATCTAATATCTTGCGAGTATCATACATGTTCCCTTGCGAGTATGAGCCATGACTTACGAGTATGGTTTGCATTTTAGTTGCTAGTATCATTTTCATTTCATTTCAAGTCAAGCTTCGTTTTCTACTTTTTATTTCTCATTTTTATTTCAAGCCGAGCTAGGCTTTTATATCCCTCATCATTCCATCGAGTGAGGTTTTCTTTTTATTAAATCTAAATGTTATGCTGTCGAAATTTTCTAAAATCTTTTTAGTGTCGTTTTCTTATTTAAGTCGTATGTCTTTTAGTTTTTAGTCTTAAACTTTTATTACGTTTAAATGTTTACAAGTCTTTTCATTTCTTTATCACTTTACGTTTTCAATATGAGTCGTGAGTAGTTTTTAAACGTGTGTGCTTAGTGGCTCGGGTTTGTGAGTTAAGTGCGGGTATTAAAGTTTTGAGATTAATAATCGTTAAGATTATTTAGATGCGTGATTTAATTATTCAAGAACAAAAACCTTTGAACGATTAATTCTCTTGTCTAGAGTTATTCTCTCTTCAAAAGATTAATTAACAACTAATCTCGAGAAGGGAAAATAACTCGTCACAAACCATTAGCTCACACTTAATGAACTTACTCGCGTCGCTTTGCAAGCATATTGTCTTTTAAATTCATTTACCGTTTTCATTACTTATCGCACTTTAATTATCGTTTTCTTTTAGTCACTTTATTACATGTCTCTTTACTTGCTTACTTACTTTATGTCATTTTATCGCTTTCCTTTACTTTAATTGCATTTTAATTTGTTGTTGTAGTATAACCAAACCAAATCATCTTTTAAAACCTATTCACTTCACATAGCTCACGATCTTGAGTGACGAGATCAGTTCAACCCTCGTTGGGACAACGATCCGTGGTTCAAAGCTTTCACTAGCTAGAATTTAACGATCAGTCTTGCATCAATGGACACTAAGTGTAAATTATCGAGTCCTTCGCAGATCTTAGCAATCTGCCTTGAACGTTTATGAGGGATTTACTTAGGTATTTCTCGAATGATTGAACGGAAATCCTGCCAGGGTCAACATCAAACAGCCCTGACAGCAGGTCACTTCGGTGATTCCTTGTGGATTACGCTTAGTGTGTTCGATGGTTTCAAACGGTCTACA
>LBNU01011639.1:6478-20889 GCA_014162995.1 Artemisia annua | reverse complement strand
ATATATATATATATATATATATATATATATATATATATATATATGGAAGGGATCGGGTGCGATTTGACTTTTTAGTTCGGATGGTACGGATGAATGTGGACCGCACGATCATCCGTCCATCTCATCTAAAATTAAAAAAAACGCGGTGGCATTTACGTAAATACTGAAAACGATTACACTAACTGTATAATATCAGTATAGATCTGAGGTAAAAAAACAAAAACTCAAAAAGAAAAATTCAAAATTAAGAAAAATGATTACATCGAAATTAAAAATAACAGAAATAAACTAAGGTACTTTTAATTATTTCATATTCGTATTATATTGTGTTTTTTTTTTTGTTATTATGCATTTAGAAAAGATTTTCAGATATTAACTGCATTAATATGATGAATATTCTGATATTTATATTCTGAAATGATTATTGTTATGATATTAATATTCTGAAATGTTAATTTAATCTTTTTTGTTATTATGAATTTAAAAAAAATATTCAGATATTAACTGTATTAATATGATGGATATTCTGATATTTATATTGTTATTATGATGTAATGATTATTACTCTGATATTAAAATTAAATTATATAATAGCTATACTGATATTAATATTCATATACAGATAAGAAGATAGTTACTATGATAATTATTCTGATATTAAATCTGGTAACGAGAAAGAAGGATAGTTATTCTGATATTAAATCTGGTAACAAGAAATAAGGATAGTTATTTTGATATTAGATCTGGTAATGAGAAATAAGGATAGTTATTCTGATATTAGATCTGGTAATAAGAAATAAGGATAGTTATTATGATATTAGATCTGTTAAGAAGCTAGTTACTATGATAGTTATTTTAATAGTTATTCTGATAAATATTGCAATAAAAAAAGGTTGTTCTAATATTTATTCTGGAAATTAATTCTGTTTTTGATTATTATTTTGATAGATTTTCTCTAATATTAATAATGATATTAATGTACTGTAGAATTATTTTGATAATATCAGATTAACATTTTAATATTTCAGATTAAACATCTATTAATATCATAATATTTGTTAAATGATTATGTTTTATATTCAGATTTTGAAGAAGATTTCGAAGTTGACTACATGATACTATACAAGTTGGAGATGTATAAATGTATGTCTAAAGTAAAAGAAGAAATAAAGTCTGCAAATTCTCTAATATCTAAGACAATTGTGTACTTGACAAGTGGCCCTTATTCCTTTGACACAACAAATATTTCTCTCTTAAGTAATAATCTTAGAATCTTAGAAAATCAAATGCAAGATGTGAATGATAATTTTGTTTGGAAGACTACAATAAGATTTGATCTTTTGGATGAAGATAAAATGCAGGTATTGTTGCTTATATTGCCAAAATTAATTTTAAATATATGATTTTGCTTTTATAAATATTTGATCTTGATTAAATTTTTTAACAGTTACATGAAGCTTGCTTGGACAAGATTAAAGATATTGTTGATTCAGCTGCTGCAACAATTAAACACTTTGTAGATTATTTTGGTACATTATATGAAGAACAGTTTGGAGAACTGCATTTGGAAGTGTGGTATGATCTATCATTTATAAGTAATCAAATTAAACATATCAGAGATCCATATTTTATAACAATTGAAGAATTAGAAATGCATGATATAGTTGCATCAGAGTATGAAGAAAAGTTAAAATTATATAAAGATAGTTTGTAGTTAATCTGATACTTTTGATTTACTTATTTTTTTTGTTTTGCTGTTATTCTAAATGTCTGAAATTATGATTTCGGTGATTCAAAATACATTATCAATTTATTAGTTATTCAGATGTTAATTAATTTAACAATTGTATTATGATATTGTTATTCTTATAATGATATTAAGAGTGAGAATAACATTTATTGTTATTACTCTGATATTCTAACTTTTAAAGTTATTGTGATATTAAAAATATTATTTAGTAATTGTGATATTGTTACCTATTCTGATTGAAAATAGGAATGAGAATACTATTCGTTAACAGTAAAAAGGGCTAAGGAAAAAATGGGCCAAACTTGGGCCTTTTGAATAATTTTTTTGAACGAGGCCTTTTGAAGAATATTATACAAAGATAATATATCATATATTGTTCTGTTACTGTGATATTAATACTATTAATAAAATTATATCTTATTGGTAATAATTTAAAAATTAATATCACATAATATCTAAAATTTCTATTCAAAAGTAAAGTTCACTATTTCTATTAACAGTTACTAGTTATTCATATGCTTTTTAGTTTATTATTCTGATTTGGATGATTCAAAATACTTTGTCAATTTAATAGTTATTGAGATGTTAATTAGTTTTAACAATTGTATTATGATATTGTTATTCTTATAATGATATTAAGAGTGAGAATATCATTTATTGTTATTACTATGATATTCTAACTTTTAAAGTTATTGTGATATTTAAAATATTATTTAGTTATTGTGATATTGTTACTTATTCTGATTGAAAGTAGGAATGAGAATACTATTCGTTAATAGTAAAAGGGCTAAGGAAAAAAATAGGCCAAACTTAGGGCTTTTGAAGAATTTTTTTGAACAAGACCTTTTGAAGAAAATTATAAAAAGATAATATATCATATATTGTTCTGTTACTTTGATATTCTTACTATTACTAAAATTATATCTTATTTGTAATAATTAAAAAATTAATATCACATAATATCTAAAAAGTATATGAAAAATAAAGTTCACTATTTCTATTAACAGTTACTAGTTATTCATATGTTTTTTTAATTTATTATTTTTATTTGGGAGATTAAAAGTACTTTATCAATTTACTAGTTATTCAGATGTTAATTAGTTTAACAATTGTATTATGATATTGTTATTCTTATAATGATATTAAGAGTGAGAATATCATTTATTGTTATTACTCTGATATTCTAACTTTTAAAGTTATTGTAATATTAAAAATATTATTTAGTAATTGTGATATTGTTACCTATTCTGATTGAAAATAGGATTGAGAATACTATTCGTTAGCAGTAAAAGGGCTAAGGAAAAATACGGGCCAAACTTGGCCCTTTTGAAGAATTTTTTTGAACGAGGCCTTATGAAGAATATTATACAAAGATTGTATTATGATATTATTATTGTTATTCTGATTTCGGTGATTCAAAATACTTTATCAATTTACTAGTTATTCAGATGTTAATTAGTTTATTATTCTGATTTCGGTGATTCAAAATACTTTATCAATTTACTAGTTATTCAGATGTTAATTAGTTTAACAATTGTATTATGATATTGTTATTCTTATAATTATATTAAGAGTGAGAATATCATTTATTGTTATTACTGTGATATTCTAACTTTTAAAGTTATTGTGATATATAAAATATTATTTAGTTATTGAGATATTGTTACTTATTCTGATTGAAAGTAGGAATGAGAATACTATTCCTTAATAGTAAAAGGGCTAAGGAAAAAAATAGGCCAAACTTGGGGCTTTTGAAGAATTTTTTTGAACGAGACCTTTTGAAGAAAATTATAAAAAGATAATATATCATATATTGTTCTGTTACTTTGATATTCTTACTATTACTAAAATTATATCTTATTTGTAATAATTTAAAAATTAATATCACATAATATCTAAAAATTATATGAAAAATAAAGTTCACTATTTCTATTAACAGTTACTAGTTATTCATATGTTTTTTAATTTATTATTTTTATTTGGGAGATTAAAAATACTTTATCAATTTACTAGTTATTCAGATGTTAATTAGTTTAACAATTGTATTATGATATTGTTATTCTTATAATGATATTAAGAGTGAGAATATCATTTATTGTTATTACTCTGATATTCTAACTTTTAAAGTTATTGTGATATTAAAAATATTATTTAGTAATTGTGATATTGTTACCTATTCTGATTGAAAATAGGATTGAGAATACTATTCGTTAGCAGTAAAAGGGCTAAGGAAAAATATGGGCCAAACCTGGCCCTTTTGAAGAATTTTTTTGAACGAGGCCTTTTGAAGAATATTATACAAAGATTGTATTATGATATTGTTATTGTTATTCTGATTTCGGTGATTCAAAATACTTTATCAATTTACTAGTTATTCAGATGTTAATTAGTTTATTATTCTGATTTCGGTGATTCAAAATACTTTATCAATTTACTAGTTATTCAGATGTTAATTAGTTTAACAATTGTATTATGATATTGTTATTCTTATAATTATATTAAGAGTGAGAACATCATATATATTTATTACTATGATATTCTAACTTTTAAAGTTATTGTGATATTAAAAATATTATTTATTAATTTTGATATTGTTACCTATTCTGATTGAAAGTAGGAATGAGAATACTATTCGTTAACAGTAAAAGGGCTAAGCAAAAAAAATGGGCCAAACTTGGGCATTTTGAAGAATGTTATACAAAGATAATATATCATATATTGTTCTGTAACTGTGATATTCTTACTAATACTAAAATTATATCTTATTGGTAATAATTAAAAAAATAATATCACATAATATCTAAAATTTATATTGAATAGTAAAGTTCACTATTTCTATTAACAATTACTAGTTATTCAGATGTTAATTAGTTTATTATTCTAATTTGGATGATTCAAAATACTTTATCAATTTACTAGTTATTCAGATGTCAATTAGTTTAACAATTGTATTATGATATTTTTATTCGTATAATGATATTAAGAGTGAGAATATCATTTATTGTTATTACTGTGATATTCTAACTTTTAAAGTTATTGTGATATTTAAAATATTATTTAATTATTGTGATATTGTTACCTATTCTGATTGAAAGTAGCAAAAAAATGGCCAAAACTTGGGCCTTTTGATGAATGTTATACAAAGATAATATATCATATATTGTTCTGTTACTGTGATATTCTTATTATTACTAAAATCATATCTTATTGGTAATAATTTAAAAATTAATATCACATAATATAAAAAATTTCTATTAAAAAGTAAACTTCACTATTTCTTACAAATTAAAAACAAAAATGAACATAAAATAAAGATTAATATAATGATAAATAAATTAATATTAAGATAATAACACTACATTGTAAATTAAGACTTTTAAATAAAGTTCATTATTAATTGCTTAAACATATAAACTATTTTCTATTGGTCTTCAGGCTTCGAAACATATACTCCATCTTCAATTTGTTTGTAGATATTAACTATTTTTTGTCGAAGCTCTTCTATCATTGTATTACGTTGACCAATTCTGTTTTGATACTCGGATATCTTCTTTTCAGCATTTTTGTTTTGTTCTTCAAATCTCTTGATATCTTTGTTATGGATATCTATCATATGATCTTCAGAACCAAACATACTAGAATGACCATTGTTCCAAGTTTCTTGTGTGAGACCATAAATTTTATATTTTTCTGGCATTGGAGGCGGAGATGAATCTCTAACACGTTTTTTCTTTTAATCGTTTTTAGAAGATGATGATGCCATTAAATTTTGATAAAGGAAAATGAGAAAATGATGCCATTTGAAACTCTTTGTTTTGTATATATAGACAATTAAAAGGCATGACGTTAAGTATTCAACATGTCAAATTAGTTGTTTTTATTTAAATGTAGTCAAGAATTATATTATTATTATTATTATTATTATTATTATTATTATTATTATTATTATTATTATTATTATTATTATTATTATTATTATTATTATTATTATTATTATTATTATTATTATTATTATTATTATTATTATTATTATTATTATTATTATTATTATTATTATTATTTATTTAATTGTTTTCTTTTAACTAATTTTTGAAAATTGTTACTTTTGGTTGAAAACTAAACGTCATGCCTTTTCAATATCGTCATGCCTTTTCAGTCTCTACACATAGTAAACGCCATATTTTAAAACTATTCATTTTTTACATATTTCTCTAATACAAATTCAAATGGCCACATCATCTTCTCAAAATGATTCAAACAAAAAAGGTGCAAGAGATTCACGTATTCCTCCAATTCCAGAGGAATCTTTTAGGCATTTCGGAAGAAGTTTGGAATCTTTCTCATGCTGATCAATGTGGTGCTCAACAGTTTTTGATTGAAAGCTATAACAAAATTATCAAGAATTATGAAGAGAGAAACAAAGATGAAGAAGAGTTGATTTCCGAGTATCAGAAAGATATTGATGAACGTAAGAAAAAGATAGAAGAGAGTCGAAAACAAATTGTGATCATTTACGAACAAATTCAACGTGTTTTAGATTTTTCAAAGCATAAATTTTTTTTTTAAAAAAATAGTTAAATTTGAATTAAATGTTTAATTATGATGTTTTTATTATGATGTTATGTGATGTTTTTATTATGATGTTAATTAATATTTTTATTTTTATTTTTATCCAGTTGTTATTATTGTTTAGTTAAAAATTATTGTTATTATTGATTTTTAATTTGTTATTTATTGTTTAGTTAAAAATTATTTTATGTTTTATACATAATTGTAAAAATTAATATAATTGCGAAAGTTAATATTAATATATAAGGATATGATATGTATTATGATATCAGAATACTATCAATATGATAGGTATTATGATATTAGAATACTATCATTATATTATAGGTAATATGATTTTAGAATTCTAATCTTTTATGATATTAAGTTATATCAAGTACTCTTAGTTATTTTTAAATATTAATCAATAATTTAAATTAAATATCATAATATTAATTTTTAAACACATGTTCTGGGTTATTCAAAGTTTATTTATTCAGATTCAGTTAAAAAATCAATTTATTTTATTCAATCTTTAGTATCATAGTAAGATTAATAAATAAATATCACACTACATTGGATTTAAAAAGTAAGATATTTTTTTTTTTATTTTAATTAATCTTTTATTCATTAATAATATTTAGTCCTCAAATTAATATTTTTTACTATCATAGTCTATTAAATCATATATGAAGTGATGAACATATTGCATAGTACTCCTGAGATTCAAATATATTTTACTATCATAATACAATATATTCCATAGTAACAATAGAAATATCACAATAACAATAATATGTTTAAACAATTCGCTTCATACATACAAAATGCATAAACAACATTTAAACGAAAAAATTTATACATTCAGAAAACGTCTCTATACAAACTCTTCAGTTCTACCTTCATCCTTTATGATTCCTGAAAATTAATACAGTGATGAACATGTCAGTATCTCATGGTTTGGGGGTTGATGGAATAAATCAGATGTGTCATGGTGAGAATAGGGATCCTGGTTATAGACAGACCCGTATCCTGACTCTACCATGCCACAACCGGGGCAATTGCCACAATTAAAAGGGCCACCACACCATTGACAACCAAACTGGTGTGGATACGACATAGAAAGAATCGAAGGTTAACAGAGGGTAAGAAATGAAGAATCAAAAAGGTGAGAGGGTAAAGATGAATATTTTTGGTCTTTTTGGAAAAAATTCAAAATTTCATAAATAATTCAATATAAATAATTAATAAAAAACAAAAACAAAAAATCATAAAGAAGCTCGGGCCAAGCTAATTCTGGCTCGAACCAGGGTATGTTTGATGAAATGGGCTGGGGTTGGAGTTGGGGCTAGGGCTAGGGTTGAGGCTTATATTATAAGACGAAACTAAAATTTGAATGATATGACTCTTGCTCGTATGAGTTGTGAGGAAGGTGGTTGAAATTGTTTTGAGAATATTCACAAAAGTTCTGATCATAATCAGAGGTGAATGTAGGTTCAGTTCTCAAAAGATAACAAGCACAAAGTTCATGGCGAAATCCACAATCCTTGCAATTGCACCGTTCACAAAGTGAACCATCTCCTAACGGATCTCCACAACTAACGCAATGAAGTTGTTTCAACGAAGATGTTTGAGGAGGGTTGTCAGAAAGATTTGGTGAATCATTAAGAGAATTTGGATTTATGAACAAATTGCATACAGTACAAAATCTGTTACTACAATTATTTCCACACTTCTCACAAATACACCGGAAACAACGATAGCCGTTCTCAATCGGACTTTTACAATGAAAACATGTTTAGCCGAGAGACGCCATAAGAATTATACATGAGAGAGGTATAAGAAGGTAGAATCAAATGGATAGAGGGTAAGGAAAAATATTTTTGGGTTTTTTGTGTTCGTTGAAAACTTGAATTAAAATGTTTTTGGTAATCGTTTTCAAAAACCAAATCGTTTCCTCTTGGATCACACTTAGTAATCCCTGAGTAATCTGAAATGGTAAAATTTTACGATTCGTTTTGATTTTATGTGAAAATAAGAAAATATGAACAAAGGTGGTAATATACAAAGGATATGAATATCCGGAATCACTAATCTTCAAATCGTTTTAGAATACGCGCACAACCTCCCCGGCAGCTGCGCCAAAATTTTGATTGGCCCAGAAACGGTCAACTAAAGTCAACCAAGGATTTGGTCAATTCAAGTCAAGCTATTTAGGGCTCAATGCAATGATCCAAGGAGTATAGGAATATTCCCGGGTCGTTATGTCCCGACGAGGTGTGAATTGTATCGAAAACGTGTTCGTGATCGAGTGATTTTGAATGGGAAAAAGAATAATGGTGAGAGATTAATTATTCTACGANATTCAAGTCAAGCTATTTAGGGCTCAATGCAATGATCCAAGGAGTATAGGAATATTCCCGGGTCGTTATGTCCCGACGAGGTGTGAATTGTATCGAAAACGTGTTCGTGATCGAGTGATTTTGAATGGGAAAAAGAATAATGGTGAGAGATTAATTATTCTACGAGAAAATTAAGTTAAAACAAGTTAAACGAGCTAAATTAACAAAAACGTAAAGCTAAATTACCCTAAAACGTATTTAAAATTAAAAACGCGCGTTTATATTAAAATTAACGTAAACGCGCAAAATAAAAAGTGAAATTTGAGAAATAAAAGGCCTACGGATATGAAAATTACATTTTTACGAACCTAATGATAAAGCAAAATTTTAGAAAAAAGAAAATTAATTATTTGATGAAAATTCTATTTATAATGATTTAATTACTAAATAACAAAAATTAAATTCTAATAAATACTAAATCTAAGAAAATAAATCTGGGATTTTTTATATAAATACTACAAGTTATTACTAACTCATGAAAAATATAAAAAGCCTAGGTCACAGTTTCAAAATAAGCTAAAATAAGCTGAATAAGGTAATAAGCTTAAACTGCATCCATTATGTTAAATAAAAAGTTGGGGGAAAAATAACCATAAGACCCTAGGGCGCATATGGTTACTGAGGTGTGTTTGTGAGGCTTGGTATGCAAGAGGTCAGGGGTTCGACCCTGGCCTTTTGCATTTTTGTTCAAACATTTTTTTTTTTATTTTTTTTCTTTTACAAACTTATTAACCAACTAAAGTTATGCAACTTTTACAAAGAGAGCTTTTCTTGAAATTAACCAATAAGCTCAGTTTGAGCTTAAAAAGCTCATCAGTGCTAAACTTAAGCAAAAGAAAAAGTTAAGGAATGAATGAGCTTGGAATAAGCTAAGAACAAGCTAATAGAACTGAAACAAGGTACAAACAAGTGGATTACACTGAATTCAAACTAGAATAAGCAAATCAGAACTCAGAATAAGCCAAAACAAGTAAATAAGCTAATTCCAAAACCACAGACCAAACATGCCCTTGTGGGCAAAATGCAGGCTTGATTCAAGCTTATCCAATAAGCTAAAAGCCAAATTGGGACTGGAACCAACAAGAAGGGTGTATGGGCTCCTCAAAGAACCTAAGAACTCCCAATAAGACTCACTGAAAAGCTCAAAAAGAGCTTATGAAACTGATTCTAAACACTGATGAGTCAGTGATAAGTGTATAATGGGGCAAACTTGATAAGCAATTCTAAGCAGTGAAATAAGCTAAAGAGAGGACCAAAAGCACATGCACAGTGAGAATAGCTTATAGGCTACTCAAAACAACAAATATTACAAGCTATGATCTACAAATGAACAATTAGCAAGCTGATAAAAATGGCTCAAGCAAATCACAGTCCTGGAACAGGGCAACTTTTCAGAAAACCACTCAAAAGAAGAGCCAAATTAAGCAATTCAACAAGCTATCTAAAAATTGTAAAAAATACTATGTTGAAGACAAGCAACAAATTAGCAAGTTCCCAAAATCTTAAATCCAAAGGCTCAGTATTAAATCCTACACGAAATTCTAAGTTTTATTCAAAAACTGCATACCATAAGATTTTGACTTTTAATAGAACATGCAGTATTGACTTTTGTCAACTTTGATTGGATCCTAAAGGCTAAATATGATGTAATAGGCTAAGATCAAACTAAATTAAGCTAAGTAATCAACTAATGAACTGATTTGAAGGGTTGTGGAATCCAAAATTCCAACAGTTAACAAATGATAAGCATATAAGATGGATTTTGACTTTTTTAGAAAAGACCCTTGGATTTTATTGTTTATCTGAGCTATAACAACCTAAGGTTATATGTTACAAGCAGCAAATACAACAATTAACACCCTGAATACATAAAACCAACATGAACCAAACACTCCTTAATATAGTCTATTAAGTGATTTTTCAAAACAAGAGACTGATTCAGGGAATGATTTGCATACACATTGTTATCTTATAATGGAATGGGCTCATTGAAGCACAAATACACAATCATTAACCCATATACTCATAACTCTCAAAATGGCATAATTGACAGTGAACTCGCATTAGGCAACACTTAAGAGTCTAAACAACAACAAGCTACCCAATAGCCTCAAATCATCTCAAATACACATAATAAACTTAAAAATACAGAAGAACACATGAACAAGCTTTGTGAACAGTAAATGGCAAAAATTGAAATAAAGGCTTACAAATGGATTCCAATCACAGAACATGAACCAAGGACCAATAACACAATCCTATTACTCCCCAAGGAGTTCTATAACCATGAAGATCCAAAATCAACCTTGATCCTTGCTTCAATCATCTTCCAAACTGATTTTTTTATTTATTGACTATTTAATGGTATTTTTGGTATTTTTTTAGCAAACTGAGTAAAGGTACTCTAAATGGTATACAAGCTTCAAAAAGCTTATAAGTAATTGAAAATGAGCTTAAAGGATCATTGAACCACAACTTATAACATTATTCAGTGAAATTGTCAAATTCACTGAAAATTGCATAAAAATGAATTCAAACTATGACACAGAAATTAAAGGTTTAAATAAGTTCCATAAACACTGAAAAACACTTAACATAACATTTTTAAGCTTAAAGTAGAACTGAAATTTAAGAGTACATTGAAACGACAAGTTAAAATTAAAACTACACTACATACTACACTACTTTTGTTGACTCCTGACTTCTTCTCTCCTTTTTTCATTTATAGGGACCCAAGTAGGGTTTTGAGACTTTCCCACTTCGTTCTGAGCCATTGGATTAGCTAGATTTCATCTTGGCCTTTCAATTCATTTTTGCGGGAAATGGGGATTGGCCAATTGGGTGGGTTAGGTTTGACAGGTGAGATATTAAATGGTGGGTGTACTGTGGGGGAGACAAGAAAGTGAGAAAGGTATGGTAGGAGCTATGGAGGAGGTTGCAGCAGACATGGGGAAGGGATAAAGGTGTGTACTGGTTATGCGTTTGTTTTTTTTATTATAGTTTAAACGAGGGGAAAGGGGGTGGGCTGGCTGGGTTGTGAATGACATTGGGCCGGGTTTGGTAAATCTGGAATGGGCTTGTGGTTTTATTAAGTTTTGGGTTTGTTGGTTATATGGTCCGTTTGGTTTTTAGATTTCCACAAGGACCAATTTTGTAAATAACCCAGAGTCAGGGGACTGAAACTGTAACATTCCAAAAGTGCACACAAGGACCAATCTTGCCAACTTAGAAAACCAAAGGACCAATGATGCCATTTCTCCACTTTTGAATACCGAGGGGCCAAAACTGCAAAGTTTCAAAGTAGAGGGACCATTTTTGCCAATTCATGAAAACTTTTATCCAAGGACCAATATTAAACATTTTTGAATTTCCAAGGACTTAAGTTGACTTTTTCCATTTAAAAACTTTCCAAGGACCATTTCTGACATTTTATGAAAGTTCAGGGACTGTTTTTGACAATTTTGCAATTTTGCTTAGTTTTTCGATTGTTTTCAATCCTTTACACCTGAAATGCTTAAAAACTTACTCCAAAGATATTTGTAACATTATTTGGTCGTTTTCAGGTGTTTTTAGTCGTTTTGGTTCGGAAAATGGAAGGAAAGATATGTGTAAAAAGGCACATATCAAATCCCCTACACTAAGCAATTGCTAGTCCCTAGCAATTATGAAGAGTTAATGGATTTTATCTCTTTAATTACCAAAAGACATTACTTCTGGAGTAGCCAATGTTTCAGTATGTGATACCTTGGTACAATGATAACCAAATGATTTTGAGCAAATCATCAGCTGTAAACGGATTTGATTTGTCTTTACCAAAAGCCGTTTGCTTCTGGACTAGCCAACTCTTAGATAAAGTACAGTTATTATCTTTGGTGAGCTGATTACCAATTATGGTTTTTCCACTGCCTTTACCACAAGCCATAATCATGCGGGCTAGCCAACTCTTCACTATAAGATATGGTGAGTCGATTACCATACAATTATTGGCAAATTGCAAGCCATAAACGGATTTGAGATATCTTTACCAAGAGCCGTTTGCTCTTGGATTAGCCAATCCTTATGTGTGTTAGACATGGCGGACTGATAACCACAAAAATTTTGAAATAAAGTGAAAAAAAATTTTGAAAATTTTGGCCAAAAACGGGGGTAATAGATGGTATAATGTGATAAAATTCGCTAGAATTTCCCCCCCCCCACACTTAGAATTGAATATTGTCCTCAATATTCAAAGTCCCGGTTATTATGCCGAATCCTTGAACGGGAAAAACAATATTCTAACCTAACTGCGGAAATATTTTTCACTTTATTTATATTATTCATACAATCATACATTTTTTTTGAAGATATACATATATACATTGCAAACAGCAGTGGGGGACGGCCACTCCCCCACACTTGGGTGGTAGAAAATAGAAAGAATTCGGAAATATGGGTGAAAACCCATATGTTGTGCTACTGTTTTTGTTCACCGAGTCGCTAGCTTGACTCGACCCCGAATTCATTTGTTCTTGGGGAAGCAAGATGTGGAAAAGACCATCTCCATCGGACTTTCATTCAAGATGTTTAGATAAACATTGAAGCACGAGAAAGTTCCACACCGATGAGATATACATATACCCGGCTCAAAAATGATAAATGGAAATGCCGGGATCAAATATGGTATCCTCACTCCCGAAGGAGCGAAGAAGAGGAGAAGTCACGAGATAGGTGAAGAAGAGAAAGAAAGTCATGATAAAAATCTTGACTAACTCATCATTACCCACAGGAGAATTCATAAGATCATGAATCTCATCATTTAAGCTCAATTGATCAAGACATATCTCGGGTGTGTCTAGATCAAAGTAGAAGTCATCATACTCTGGCAGAGTCATGATATGAGTGAGGTCACTAGAGAACTCCTCGTGAAGAGAGTCAATCACATGATGTAAATCTGTGAACTCTTGTTCCGTTACAGACTCATCACTATCCTCGTTCTGAATATCAAAGATTAGATTATCAGAAACTAGAGTGAATTCATATTCGAATTCAAATAGAGGATTAGTGAAAGTTGTATTGAATGAATCGGAAACAAGGTGATTAACATTCTCCATTGGACTGTTGGGATAAAGAGTTGAGTGACAGATCATGATATAAGAGATTTTCAATTTCTCCTAGATCGGTTTCAAAGTCAAAGAGATCATCGTCACATCCCGTTGGAAGTGGATTGATATGAGTGAGTTCATCGGCGAACTCCTCAAGAAGAGGATCAACATCCGAATGAGGAAGTGATGCCTCAACATACTCGATGTCTCCATAAGATGTACAGTCATCGCTAAGATCTGAGAAAATCTCAAATTGATCTTTTGGACACTCAAGAGGGGAAGATAAATCACACACATGATCAAAAGTTCCCTGTGACTCTCCTGGGATTGGGACAAGGTTCTCAACACTAGACTTTATGAATTCGTCCGATTCATTTTCAGGAATAGTGCTAAGATGCTCGTCCCCCATGTTCGGAGAATGAGTGTGAACTTCGGGTGTGATAAGAGCAGACTGAGGGAGATAAGAAAGACTAGCACACATGGAATTTATCAATTTCGTTTGTTCTTCTGCTAGTAATTCCAACATAGTCTTTTCTCCCTGATTTTCCATGGATGGAATTGCGATTGATGAACTTGATGAACCCTCACAAAATTGAGAAATATCAAGGGTATCTTCATCATCATCATCAA
>LBNU01011637.1:15148-25919 GCA_014162995.1 Artemisia annua | reverse complement strand
AATAAAGAATTCTCCTTGTAGTCACAAACTTCTGATATTAGCCATCGTCATTGTATTATGATTCTTGATCAGGATCTTTTTAAGCAAAACGTGGTGTGTTTTGAGGTATGATATATTGGTATTTATGTAATGAAACAACTAAATGAATTTTGTTCTGTATACGGTCTACCAATAATATCATGTATCGGGTGAGGTGGTATTAGGGTTTAGGTTTAGTGATTTCATATTTTTCCCTCCAAAAATTGAAATTGAAAAATTTCTCGCCCAAACTAAGAAAATTACTATGAAATGCGAGTCTAAGGTTGCACGAAAAATTTGAGTTTTAAAAATTTTTACGTCAAATTTTACCGAAAAATTTGAATTTTGGCCAAAAAATGTGAATTTTTGGTCAAAATTTTCAACGTTATACCAAAATAAATTTGAATTTTGGCCAAAAAATGTGATTTTTTTTTTGAGATCCTTACTCGCAAGAGTTTGAATTCCTTACACGCTAACAAGATTTGAAACGAGTAGAGTTTGGCCTTAAGAAACTCGCTAGAGGACCTTACTCGCTACACGATAAGGTGAAACTCAGGCATACTCGCCAATAATATAGCATACTCGCTACTCTTACTCGCTGTCAAAACTCGCAAAAAACTTTCCATACTCGCAATCCCTAGAACCCATACTCGCAAAAGTCTTCAGCTCATACTCGCTAGGAACTAGCCTGTACTCGCTAGAAAAAACTGCTTACTCGCAGGAAGCTGTCCAAACTCGCTAAACCCTAGGATTCATACTCGTTAGTTACGAAAAATATCCCAAACTCGCTAAACCCTAGAGTTCTTACTCGCTAAACCCACAAAACATTCGACCAGCTTCAAAAAACGTACGAGCAGCCTTCCAAACCCACTTTTTTACCCAAAATCACCACGAATCGCCCCTGGTTAGCTCTGATGCCACTTGTTATAACCAATAATCATTCTTCAGGAGGTCGGGGATGCTCGAAATAAAGAGTAAACATGGTATATTAGATTAAAGAATTGGGGGAAGATGTGTGTGTTTTTCTAGAGAGAGAAAGGGAAAACCACACACACCTCCTTATTACAATGAACATCCTACCCTCCTAGATGGAACTAGGAGGTTATTTATAGGTGACTAAGTGCCATACTTTACATAGTTGACACATTTAGTCCCTTTACTTATTAACTAATGCAATTCCCGATTATAACATTATTTTCAAGGCTAACAGGGCTATTTCTTTTCACCCTTTTCATTCATTTTCTTTTTAATTCTTCAACCCCTTCTTTCTCCTTTCATTCTTTTCTCCTTTTGTTATATCATTCCTAAGGACTTCTAATTTCTAACTATTGGTGATGTCCTTGGGTAGATCCCTCCGGTTTAGGCGGATCATAGGACGGTTTTTCCTATCCTTAGTCACCTTGTAACTCCATGACTATACTATTGATGCCTTTAAACCAAATCATTGAAAATCTCTCAAAGTGTGTAAGAGTGTAAAACTTTTGTTAACACTTTGAGGTTTTGGATTTTATATGAAATACTCCCCCTCAATATATGCTCATGATTATTTTCAGAAATTTGCATATGTGGAAAGAGTTGGCACTTTTTGAATTGATCCACTCTTAATAGTCATGTACCCGAGGGACACGTTTACGTTGCTTAGTTAAAGGGATGCATTATCAGCTTTTAGGTGATAACTAGCCCTAATAACTAACTTGATGTTGTTAACATTCCTAAAAGGAAGTTAGACCCGTCAAAGTAAACAACTAGAAAGAGTTTCTCGAAACGGTACTTTCTAATCGGATAAATCCTTTCGAATTCAGACATTTGTTGTTTCGTCAATTCGTGGGTCAATTCTGAGTCGAGCTCGTACGAGATAAGACTTTTTGACATCATATTTTAATCACTTTCTTTTTCTCCCCCTCAAAAATAGCATATCAAATGTTGTTTTTGTAAACGGTTTTGATTAAAATATGCCTTTTTGAGTCTTATGGGGAGAGATCAACAAGATTTGAAGATTTAAGAACGATGTTTTGATTCAAGTACTCCCCCTCAACAAGTGATTACTTATTGAGGTGTAATACTTGTCTTTTGAGCAGATTTGAAAAATACTGAAAGGTTTGATTAAATCTACTCAAAAGTAAGAAGCTTTCGCTCCTTATATTAGGATTGTGGCACTGATGCGTACCACAGGGTCCTTTCATTACAAAGTGCGGGTTGTACACTGTTATGTGTGCACAAGCCTTAGTAATTACAAATCAAACAATATTATAAATATATTGAAATATTTGTACCAGAAGTATGGGAGCTGAGCTAAGCATCGAAGACTGTGAACTTTGGATCAGGTCGGCGAAATGTCAAGACCGGAAATGATGGTCGAACACCGATATAGCTTTCCAACCTTCTGATCTGTTGTCGTCGATATAGCCTTTCTTCAATCGTATGGACAAAGTTTCTGATCATTCTGCGTCCATTAGCTTTCCACCTAGTTGCTCTTCCCTCTTTCAGCCTCTTCTTTTCATCCTCCAACCTTTCTGCTAACCCATCACGAACTCGTTGAAGTGTGACATCACAAAACTTCTGAATCTCATCGAACCTCATGAAACGAAGCTGATGCTTGCTGTTGAGGTAGATGACTCCAAATGCCGGTTGTTGCACGAGAGAGTATTGTGACATCCCGGTAATTTCAGGAATCATGAGTTGTGGTTGAGTAAGGTTGATGGTGTTCTGATAACTTTCCACTCCCAGCTGAAGATCTTCCACTCTTTCTTGAACAATTAATCGTCTGATGTGGAGTAGGAGAGATGCGATGAAGTTGTACTGTGTGTCTTGTTCAAAGTTGAGCAGCTTTCCTTGAACTTTTAGCAGATACATATCTTCAATGTCATTCAGGTTCAAATCTGGGAAGTCTGCTTCACAAAACTTGTACTTCTTCTCGTCTAGTCTCTTGACGACGATTTCCTTCAAGAAGGCGTAGTTGAATTTCTTCTCTTCCACGATCTCCAGTATGGCAACGATACGAAGCGGTTGCTTCACATTCTCACTGGACTTGAGATGTAGTCTGTGGGTGTAGCCAAGCTTTCGTTTTTCCGGCCAGTGTTGAATACCGAGAAGAGCGTCCCTGTTGTATTGGACAACTGATTTGCAGTAGATTGGTGCGTGCTCTTCAATGTCTGGTAATTCATATCGGGCGGCTGGAATTGAAAGTGTGAGTGAGGATGCATATCGTTCCTTGGAGGTCTCGTGTGCATGCTGAAGGTATTGGAAGTCGTTGTTGAAGAAGCGTCGGTAGGGGATCTTAGGTTTTTCTGGAAACCCAAGTAGAGGTAGTGGTTTTGTCCAGTCCGTGAAGTAAGGTTTCTTCGTTTCAGTATCGACATTCGATTCAGGGTTAAGCCAGTCGAACGAGCCAGATAAAGCACAGGCTATGTTCTCCATGTGGTAATCGAGTTCTACTTTGTTCCCGGATCTCTTTTTGAGAAAGTCCATTGCTTCACGATTAATCCGCTTCAGTTCAGTCTTTGACAACCTTTCAACTTGTAAACCTGACATAATACTCTTAGTCATCTGCAAAGTATTACCCGGCAATGGTTCGTCGGTCTCAAGCGGTGGTTGTGCTTTGATCATCGTTGTCAGCCAATCAGAGTCATGAGCTTCGTCCACGTCTAGCCATGAGAATTGAGTAGTCTTTTTCTTCTGCTTCTTTGACTTTGAGGACTTCTTCTTCTCTTTTGGAGACGATGGACCGGTTTGAAATTCAGGAATTGCTGATTCGGGTATTGTTGTTTCTGGTTCTTCCTGAGTGTCAAACGGTTGAAGCATGAATGGTGCCTCTGATTGTGTCTGTCCGGAGCCGGATGCAGGAGCTCTTTGTTTGGAAGGAGGAGCCTTAGAAGTCTTGTGGGGCTGCTGTAATGAAGATGGTGCTTCTGACTTCTTTGACTTCTTGCTTTTCGGATCTGAGTCAGGATCATCATCTTTCCTTTGTCGTTTGTGTTTATCGGCAGCTTCCTTGCAAGATTCTTTTGAGGCAATGGCTTGAAGTGCCTCGAACATCGTTGATTCTTCAGGTGTCTTATCCTCCTTGTTTCTAAGCTTGACAGCTAATGTTGGGGTATAAAAGATCAAAGTACTGCTGGATATCAAAGTGCTGCTCTTCAGAGTACTGCTGAAGAATTTAAGTCAAAGTACTGCTATTGATCAAAGTACTGCTCGTTGATAAGTCAAAGTACTGCTTGAGGATAAAGACTGAATATATTATTAGAATTAGAATATTATGTAATCTAGAATATTCTATAAGTTAGGGATTGTATACTTGTCGTTCAAGTTATGTAAACCGACTAGGGTTTTCCTTGTGCCTATAAAAGGATCCCTAGGTTGGCATTAGAGATATCATTAGAGATAAGAGAGTTTTACGAATACGATTTAGAGAAGTTAGAGTTGTAATAGTCTGCATTCTACAAGCAGATTTAAGGTGTTATTATAATCAAAGTTTGGTTAATTCTTCTTAGCTTTGTTAAGTAATTCCGCATACTTAATAGAGTAATTCAGTGTTTCATTGTTAGTAGATTAGGATTTATCCAAGGCTACTAAACCCTTAACAAGCTATATAATAGTTTGGTCAGAGTATATCGATCCAACAAGTGGTATCAGAGCTTGTGTGGAAACTCTGATTAAGAAGAAACCCTATACCTTAATCAACTCAACAAAGATGTCAACGTCCGAAACCCCTCAGATGACTTCCATCACTACAGTTCGCATTCCTACTGTCAAGAAGGGAGAGTATGATCTATGGAGCATGAAGATGAGGCAGTACATTGCTATGACTGATTCCTCTCTCTGGGATATCATTGTCAATGGCAACCAAGTCTTAGAAGAACCTGTGCATGTTGAAGGCCAACCAAAACCACCTAAACCTACTCTACCAGCTGCTGTCAAGAAGGCTCAAGACAAGGTTCTCAACATACTGCTGTCTGCCATACCTGACAGTCATCTACTTAAGTTTCATAATGCTCAGGATGCAAAACAGTTGTGGGCTGCTATCAAGACCAGATTTGGAGGCAATGAAGCTTCCAAGAAGATGCATACCAGTTTGTTGAAGCAGCAGTTTGAAACCTTTGCTGTTGGAGAAAGAGAAGGCCTTGACTCTGCTTATGAAAGATTTCAAAATCTTCTAAGCATGCTAGAAATTCATAATGTCTCAGTATCTTCTGAAGATGCAAACTTGAAGTTTCTAAGAAGTTTGCCATCTGCCTGGCATGTTATTGCTACCATGATCAGAGGTCAACCCAGCTTGTCTACCATGGACTTTGATGATCTCTACAATACTTTAAAGGTATATGAGCAAGAAACAACTGGGAAAACTAGTTCACTCTCACACAACATTGCTTTTGTGTCATCTACCAAAACAAGCAGTCCTTCTACCAAAAGTACTGCTTATCATTCACAAAGTACTGTTGGTGAAACAACTGTGCTTTCTACACCTAGTAGAGATTTTCCCACTCAATCAGCTTCACCAACAGTCAACTGTGATGAAGTTGTATGCTCATTCTTTGCTCAACAAGCCACTCTACCTGTTACCTATGAAGAAGATTTGTTGCAGATTGAAGAAGATTCTTTGGAAGAAATTGATATCAGATGGCAAGTAGCTATGATCACTGCAAGGATCAAAAAGTTCATGAAGAAGACAGGAAGGGGAATTGATTTCAAAGCCAAACAGGGAATTGCATTTGACAAGTCAAAAATTGAGTGCTTTAATTGTCAAAAGACTGGTCACTTTGCAAGGGAATGTAGGTTTGCAAAATACCAAGCAAACAAGATGGCTGAGAAACCCAAACTAGAACTCAAGGAGCTTCCAGACTCTAAACCAAAAGCTTTGGTGGCTCAAGAAAACCTTTCTGAGGTTGACTGGAGTAATGAATTTGATGATGAACCAGTAACTTTCTGTATGACTGCCATGGAGGAATTTGACTGGAGTGCAGCTTTTGATGAAGAACCAGGATACTCTGCTGGAGAGCTTGGAGGTTGTGATTGGAGCTTGGAGGATGAAGATGAATCTGTTTTGCTAGCTTTGGTTGCCACCTCATCCACTTCACCTAATACTACTGAGGTATGCTCTAAGTGTAGTGATGTTTATCAAAAGGTTCTTACTGATTATGTGTCTGAAAGAGATAAACATAATAAGGCTAGGTCAGAAGTTTTAGGTTATCAATTGACCTTAGAAAACTTAGAAGCTAAGATAATCACTCATGAGGAAAATGAAGTAGCTTGGGCTGAAAAATATCAGCAACAGGACTATCAATTAAAGTTAAGTGAATGGAAGTTAGGATGTAAGATATCAGAGGTTGAAAAACTCACTAAAGAAAGGGATGATTTGTTAAAAAAACTTGCTAGTTGGAATGAGGCTGGTCTCACACATGTTAGTTTTTGTGAAAAACAGAGAAGGACAAATATTAAAACTGGTCTAGGATATGGTGATGAAGATAATTGCCCAGATGAGAATCCACCTAGTAATAGGGAAGAAGGTAGTTCAGAAGAGGTCTCCACTAGTGAATTTGAAACATGTACTGAAGAAAATACATCTAGTGATGATGAACCCATAAGCCCCACACCACCTGTGTTTAAAAAGGATGAGGGATATCATGCAGTTCCTCATACTGTTGGAAGTTTTCAACCACCTAGGAAAGATGTTTCTTGTTATGGAGTAGACAATCTAGAGTTTAGAAATAAACTTAAGGGTCAATCTAATCCAGATTCATCTGAAGTCAAAGTTGAGATTCTTAAGAATCATGGGAATACTGGGGGATCAGGGAATAATGTAAATGTTAAGAGTTCTACTAAATCTTTTCAAAAACCAGCAGTACCTTATCAAAAGACTGCTAATCATTCAGCAGTACCTTCACAAAACACTTTTCAAAATACTGCTGATTTTAGAAACTCTTTTCATTTTTCATCTAGAGGTCACTCAGGTATGGGCTATTATCATAATAGAAAAGGATTTGGGTCCATGAATCAGAAGCTATGTTTTGTTTGTTATAGTCCTACTCACCTGATCAAAGATTGTAACTTACATTCAGAGTACTTAAGTCAGTACCCAAAGACCAACACTGCTCAACATAGGCCACCAGTAACTAAACCAGTCTCACCCAAACTAGTTTGGTACTATTCTAGAAGGGTCAACCATAGTAATTTTGCTACAACACCTAGGTACCCTCAACAGAAAAGGAATTTTTTCAAACCATCAGTACCTACAAGACAGTCCTTTCAAGGTACTGGTAAATCAAAAACAGTTCCTAACCAAAAGACTGTTAGGAAACCTTCAACACCTCAAGGTACTGCTAATGTAAGATCAAATGCAGTAAAACAAATATGGGTACCTAAACCTAAGAAGTTTTGCAATAGAGTACTTAAACCACAGACCACTACTCCCAAAGTTAAACAAATATGGGTCAAAAAGGGAAGTACTGCAGGGGACAAATCAGTACTTTCAGCAAGTGTGGGTGAAGTAACAACTGTTGCAGGGGACAATAATACTGTTTTTGAACAAAAGAAAGTTATTGATCATGTTTATAAAAACAGTGGCAATTACATACTTAAAAATTTTGAGTATGTAACTCCACAAGGGGAACACAAGTCAGTGATGGCTTGGGTTCCTAAGATGAACTAACTTTCTTATTCTTGTGCAGGGCAACCCAGAAGAGGAACTTAAAGATCATTTAATTGTTGATAGTGGTTGCTCTGGTAGTATGACAGGAGTCAAGGAGATTCTGTCAAATTTTAGGTCATATTTTTGAGGCAAGGTTGCATTTGGAGATGATGTTTCTGGAGGAAGGATTATTGGTAAAGGAACACAAAAGGTTTTGATATTACAAGATTTAAGCATTTAGTGGTGAGTATTGGAATGATAAATCTCTAAGCTATTTTTGAGGGGAGGCATTGATAGTTGATTATGATTTAAGGGGAGGCTGATGCTTTTATTTATAAAAGGATTACAAGTGCTACCAAAGTACTGCTGTTTCATAAAACAACAGTCGTTACATAAGAAGAGATAAAGTACTGGTCTACATCATTCTACATCAGCCTACATCTATCTACTCCATTCCATTACTCCATTGGCTTTTTCCCTTTTCCCTGATAGGTGTGTTTTGCCTTCTGAGCTTGCTTCCTCTTTTCATCAAAAACTGCTTGCATCTTTGGACAAGGGAGGAAAAGCACTTGCATTGGAGGTTTCTCTAGTCTTGCAGGCTTCTCTTCCACAGGAATCTTCAAGTTCTTCAGAGCAGTCTCTAAAGCTTGGTTCAAGGCTCTTGGCAGTTCTTGGGATAATGTTGTAGCTGGAGCAGCAGTTGGTGCCTTTCTCTTGGAGTTTTTCTGGTTTGAGCTTGATGCCATTGGAGGAAAGTAATCACTCCATCCTGGTTTTGAGTCTGAATCAGAATCAGAGTCAAAGTTAAACTCAATTTCTGTGTCACTTGAGTCATCTGATGAGATATACACCAATGGAAAGTTGCTCATGGTGAAGTTATGGTTTTGAAAGATGAAGATAAGTTTTTGATATGCTTTTGTGATGAAGGAAGGTGTATGAAGGGTCTTTTTATAGGCAATTGGGTTCTGTATGGTGAAAGTACTGCTCAACGGCTATGTGAAAGTACTGTTATGCTGACGTGGAAGTACTGTTACTATACAACGGTCAATTCTTTATGGTAACTGTCATTTAAAAATTGGAAAGAAATACGGGATAAAAATAACAACCTTTCGTATTTATTGGGATTTGATTTTATAAATCTTACCCATATTTACTTATCCCTATTACTCTTTTCTCTTTCGTTAAAACTTTCACTTTTCCCTTCGCCGTTTTTCACAAATTACTCTCACACACCATACACAAATGGCTCGTTCAACATGCAATCGTCACAATATGGTAGCCAATTTAGATAAAACTGAAGTCAATGCTGCTTTTCATGATATCATTGATTTTCTTGCTGGGTCTTCAATCAACTATGCTATTTTGGTTAACCCTGATGTGATTGGACCCTGGATTCAAGAATTTTGGGCTACTGCTACTGCTGGATGGGAGGAATTGGATATTTGGTTTATCACTGCTAAGGTCGCTGGTCGCAATATTCGCATTACAGAGGCTCAAATAAGAGCAGACCTTCAGTTCAATGATGAAGAAGGTACTGCTTGTTTTGCTAAAGAGGTTATTTGGGATACACTTAGGGATCTTGGATATGAGGGTTCACTTCGAAAACTCACCTTTGACAAACCCTTATTCAGTCCTCATTGGAAGTACTTGATCCATGTACTTCTTCATTGTCTGAGCAACAAGAGTACTGCTTGGAATGAATTTCCCAAAACCATAGCATCTGCTTTGGTAGGATTGGCAACTAATCAGCCATTCAACTTCTCTTGGATGATCTTAAATGGAATGATTAATCACATAAAGAAGAAGTCTCCATTCTTGATGTATCCTAGGTTTATACAGGTGTTTTTGAATAAACAGCTTGAAGGTATTCCTAAGCCTCAAGATTTTTTACCAGTTGTTGTGCTTCCTGACAAGGTGTTCACATTCATGGCTACAAAGAGTCCTCTCTTTTCTGGTCAAGATACACCTCTTACTGCATATATGCTGGAAGTAGCACAAGCTGTTAGAGATGTTATTCAAGAGGATTCAGAGGATGCTTCTGAACATGGAGATTCTGCTTCAACTCCATCTCAACAATCTGAGCAGTCACTTTCTAATGAAGAAGATGTTTTACAACATACTGTTTCTTCACCAGTTCAAAAAGTTTCTGAAAAGACTGCTTCTACAGAAAAGACTGTTTCTCTGCAAGGTCCTGCTCTAAATGATTCAGGTCATGGTATTAGTCAACCACCCACCCCCAATGATTATACTTCTACAGATGGAAATCAGACATCTAGAGGAGATGAGGGAGTGATGGCTGATAAAAATACACCTGATGACGATGTTGTTCTGGATAATTATGCCTTAACAAGAGAATTAAGGAGATTAAAGAAGGCATATGATGATCAAGCTGCACAACTCTTGAAGTTAAGAAATAAGTTCAAAAGATTGAAGAAGTCTGTCTGGCCTCTTATTACACATCATAAGTTGTGGGTTAAATCTCAGAAGAAGCATGGTCAACATCCTGAGAAGGTCTTAACAGCAAAGAAAAGAAGGCTAAGAAAGCTATCTTCATTCACATTGGGGAGGAATAAGGAAAATGTGAATTTGAATGAAGCTGCTGATAATGAAGATGTTGTTGATGATCAAAAGACTGTGGATAAAAAGACTGCTGATCAAAATATTCCACAGACACCACTTGAAGATCCAACTTCTCATCAAGATATTGTTGAAAGAAGAAGTGATGAGACTGAGCAAGTAAATCTTCAAGAAGCTGACACTCAAGTCAGAAGTGGTGATACAGAAGAATTAGATCTGGAAGGAACTGGTGTTGGTATTAATAATGAAGATACTGCTCAAAGTACTATGAGACAGTTTCACATTACACCAAGGACCTTGGACTTTGAAGAAGATGTGGGTCCATCTAATCCAGTTGAGAAAGAAGAGGAGATGATTAAGCCTACTAACAGTGATGATGAAACCATTGCTGAAATTATGCTCAATATGTCAAGACCTAGAGGTATTAGTATTCCTGGAGTTGAACAAACTCAAGATCTGCAACCTTCTCCTAAGTCCACTCAAGCAATTGATCCTAAAGATAAAGGAAAAGGAATTCTGGTGGAATCAGAGAAGAAGAAGAAAAAGAAATTA
>LBNU01011636.1:290961-312120 GCA_014162995.1 Artemisia annua | reverse complement strand
TTCATGTGTGTCACATAACACAAAAAGCCATATAACACAACAAAAGAAATTAAAAACAATACTATGTTAAATTTAAATAATTTCTATAAAGTCCATTGATAAAGTCCATAATTTGTCCTTAAAGAATGCATAAATTATGACAAGTTCATGTGTGTCACATAATACAAAACGCCATATAACACAACAAAAGAAATTAAAAACAATATTATGTTAAATTTAAATAAATTCTATAAAGTTCATTGATAAAGTCCATAATTTGTCCATAAAGAATGCATAAATTATGTCAAATTAATGTGTGTCACATAATACAAAAAGCCATATAACACAACAAAAGAAATTAAAAACAATATTTTGTTAAATATAAATTTAATTAAACAAGTTTTTCGGTTGCTCGCGCACTGCATCGGGATGATTCTCGGTAGCGTTAATATTCATGTAAGTTTCTTTTTATAAACATAAGAGTTGTAAATTGAACTCACGATTTTAGCTATAATAATATTACGCTGTTTTCAACTACCACACAAAGAATACAAAGTATAAAGTTGAAATGATATAATTTAAAAAGTTAAAATTTTAGTAATTCATATTAGGGAAAAAAATTTGCATTTACATAAGTTTAAATACAAGCAAAAAATTAGAAAGTTAAAGGGACTAAATTATGTAAAAGAGAAGGAAAATGATAGTTGAGGGACTTGTTCTGTAAATATGTACAGCATAAGGATTAGACTGTAAACTTTAGTATAAATACCCTTGTTTCATTTTGAATTAATCACAATAACAAACTTTCCCTCTCACTTTTGTTTTCTCTCTATCATTTCTTGAACTCCATTGTTGTTCTCATAGTATTAGAGATTACATCAATGGCGTTTTAAAATGATAATCATTACACAATCTGCTAGTATGTGTCTAGTGTGTAATTGATTCAACTTCATTTTCATTTCCACTAAGTTTCTTATCCAAAATTAGGGTTTTGATTCAAGAATTGGGGATTTTTAAGATTCACGATGTCTACTTCTAATACGACTGATTCAATATCTCATCCTGTCTTTCAAAATCCACTATATTTGCATCCCCTATGATGGACCAGGTTCATTTACAGTACAGGAGAAGCTCGTTGGTTCGCAAAATTATAAGGTTTGGCGTCGTACAATTGAAATTGGTCTGTCTGCGAAGAGAAAATTAGGAATTGTCAAAGGTATTGTTACTCATTATCTTACTGATACAAAATATGGTTGAATTGTGGGACACTTGTAACAATATGGTGATTTGTTGGATATTAGGATCAGTTAGTGAATCAATTGCTAGATCGGTAATGTTTGTTGGAACTGTTAGAGAAATATGGCAACAATTGGAAAATAGGTTTGCGTTAAGTGATGGATCTAGAAAGTATAAGTTAAATAAGGATACGTATGCTATTACTCAATCTGTAAGTCACTACAAGAATTCAGTCGGATAGCCACGAGCAAAATTCATGGGTAATAGACCCAAATTCGTGGGTAATTAGCTAATACCCACGGATTACCCATGACTATATGAAGATGGGTAAAACCTCCGATGCTAATTGTTTGCCCATGACATTTTCACTGTGTGGGTAAATTTACCCACGTCATTTAGGTGGGTGATTGGGTTATGTTTGTGGGTAAAATTTCATGGGATTATCTAACTCACCATGAAAATGCCCATAGATAAGTTGTGGGTAACACCGTGAGTAAATTTAACAATGGTATAATTCCTGGGTAATATCGAGCAAAGTTTTCGGTCATCAATTATGGTTTCCCATGAAAGAACATTGGGTAAACTCCATGGGAAATTAGCAAACAACATATTTCAATCTAATGCATTTCATACAGTTATATATACAAATAGAAACCCATAAATAAATACACAAAATAAAGTTGCATTAAATTAAAATAACAACTCTAGCTAGAATTCACCATGCAAATATATGAGTAACTGCTATATTCTACAATGTTGAGCTATAATCTTAAGGCATCAATCCAAATCCATTGTAGTGGTTTCCTTATTGTGTAGTGGTGAAAAACAAAGTCGTTTCTCCTTTTATGTTGTGTGTATGTTGGCCTTCACTTCAAACTAACATTTTCCGTCGTACCCTATATATAGAACATACAAAATCAGCTTTCAACAAAAATTATAAACATGTGAGATCGAGCTCGTCTATAAGTTGAGTAGATGGTAGTAAGCACACGATCTACTGGACTACTGCTCAAATAAGATTTTGAAGTTCAAACTAGCATCCAACATCGTATAACTCTCAAACAACATTCATCTTATGGATCTTTGTAAATACCATATCTGACTAGCTAGGCATATTTAAAAAGCCAAAAAATCTATCAAAACATGAAAGATATATCCCTAGGTTAGTACATGATACATAGATTTGAGACCATGAGAGTCTACCTTATATATCCTTCACTTTAAAAGATCGAGAACCCACAGAAGCTCCTTTGCTTGCTGCTTTACCTCCACCCAAAATAGTATCTGATGAGGTGAAAAGACAGATAAATTGTGATAATATATATGTTGCACATATGTTAAACTTAAGGCACAAGCAGTAAAATAGATCACTTTAGTGGGGAATCAATACCTTCTTATCTGTGCTCTATTTTTGCCATTAGCTTTTACCTGTATATCTATAATTGTTACCATTACAAAAAGGAGCAAGTCAATCTGAAATAAATACATCAATAACCTTCAAAGAGAGGACCAAAGATGGCAAAGGAACAAAGAATACATAAACAAAGCACCACACACGCCAAGAACAAAAATTAAACTATAAACCACATCACCAGATATAAATTTACAGGAATTTGAGATCTATGCTTTCCGGTCTATAACCACTTTTCTTTTACGCCGTCGTTGATTTCTATATGCTACTATGCTACAACAAAATGATTCAAAAATTTAGTAGTTACCTCCTTTTCTCTCGCGCATTTCATCGAATAGGTTGCATGCACTCACCAAATTCCCATACTTTTTGTACATCGGTGAAAAAAAAATCAAATAACCACCAATCACAATCGTATTAAAGGATAGTAACTCATGCGAAAAAACAACAAAATTGGCAACATCCACATCTGAAAACACGTATCGTAAAGACGTAAACTATTAGAGCAAACATTTCTTTGTTGTGACAATAGAAAAAAATATATATATTTGTTTATTCTTAATATTGTGACAGTATAATTTGGAGGATATACGTGAAGTTGTGAAGGAACAGTTACAATATTTGGTTCGTGGATCAGAAGAGGGAAACAATATTTTATTCCCGCCCCCCAAGAGAAATTTTGAGAACCGCTCCATTTTTTTTTTATGATCCATACAATTTTTAAACTGCCTTTGAAATTTAGATGTGCGGCATCTAAATTTACTCCAACTTTATTAAATTATTAGAAATTAATAATACCAACAACTCATATTTAGTGAAGAATATCATACAAAATATGTTACTATAATTAAATAATGAAGATAATATTAATCAAAATAATTTATATGTTTGTTTCTTTAAAAAAAAGTCTTGTCAACCCTTTACCTCTTACTGAGGAGTGAGAGGCGGTCACACATTATGTTATTTGTTTTTATCTTTTGATTCAGACCAGTTTAAACATATGTTATTTATTGAGTAAGAGGTGAAAGACTTGTCTTATTGCCTCTGACCCAGTAATAAGATGTGGTAGTAAAATTAAGAATAAAAACATCTTAATGAAACAAACAATATTTTACATTAACAAATGAAAACTATTTCACTTAGTCTAAAGTTGTCAACGAGTCGAGGTCGTTCAGTCTTTAGACCGACTGACTTAATTTAGAGAAGCCAAAGCTCGATTATGGCTCATCTCGAACTTTATTTTTAATACTAGAACCCAACTCAATAATTATTCACAAAGATTGACGTCGACTCGTTTATTAATTTCTTAAATGTACGTAAAAGTTCTAAATTTAAGCAGTACGATATATTAATAGTGAGATTAATCAATCTTTATTTATAAAGCTCAACTTTTGGGCCTTAACAAATAAGCTCCAAACTAGGCTTGACCTTTATATATTTTGCATCATATATTATATAATATCTACAAAAATTATTTAAGGTTAAAGTTAAAGAAGAAAGACTAAAAAAGTCAATAGTGAATAATAAATTTGGGACGAATGAAGTATAAGATAACTATGTCAAAAATACATTAATAAAAGATAAAAACTTATGCCTTTTTTAAGCACAAGGTAATAGGCTTTTAATATTAAAGGGAATTGCAATTATACCCCTAAAAAATGAATAATTGCATATATATTCAAATTAAAATCATGATTTCAAATATATCTTTAAAATTACCTTAGCCACAATATTTTGCCCACTAAATACCTACAAAGTATATATAGCTAAGATACTTCCCACAAACCACCCATGAAAAATTTACCCATGACCAAATTAGATGCTTGTAATCCGTGATAACCAAAACTTATCCACAACATTACCCACACATTTACCCACGATAAGTTTCTTTATGGGTAATGCCTGAGGAAAAAAATTAGTGGGGAAATACTACCCACTAAATTACTCACATATATACCCACAATAACTCACGATGTGGGTAACCCGTGGGAAATATTTTGGCACCAATTATTTACCCACATATTACACACCAAATATGTTTACGTGGCTATTTGTGTGGGTAAATTCGTGGGAAATTCAAGGGAAAATAAAATCGACTTTGTAAGTCACTGATCGTGGGTAACAGGTGGGTATTAGGTGGGTAAATGCCCTCAAAAGGTTGACTGTGGGTAATTTTCATGGGTATTCCATCAGATTCTTGTAGTGAGTTCTGTTAATGAGTTCTATACTAAGATGAAAACTGTTTGGGAGGAATTGGATAGTATGAATACCTTGCATGTGTTGTCTCAAATTACTCCTAAAATTGCAAATTTTCTAAGTGTGTTGAATAAACAAAAAGAGGAGTAGAAGTTGTTTCAGTTTCTTAATGGGTTCTATGAGCATTATAACAGTCAAAGAAGTCAACTGCTTATGATTGTTCCACTGCCTAGTGTTGAGAATGCATGTTCTATGCTGCAAACAAGAAGAATCACAAAGGAATTTGTTTAGTACTGCTTCATTTGAGTCAACTGTTTTGCTTAGTAATGGATCATTCAAAGAGAAATGTACTATTTATGGGTTCAAGTAGCATCCACCAAAGAAGTGCTAGAGAAAAGTAGGCTATCCTTCTTGGCATCCTAAGTCTAAGCAGTTTAAGAAAAAAGATGGTTAGGGTAGGATTCAGTCTGCACTAAAAATGCAGCACATGTGGAAACTAGGAATGTGAGTTTTACTCCTCAATAATTTGAGCAATTGATAAAGACATTTCATCAACTTAAACATGGTGCTATACTTGTGGTGAGTTTGAGCATGCCTTTGCTACAGGTATTGCCTGTTTAAACAGCCAAGTAGACTTGTTAGAACTTGTTGAGATATCTTATTCAAGCACCAGGACTAGGAATTTTATTGGCAAAGGATTCTGCAGATTAACTTAAAGCTTATTGTGACTCAGATTGGGCTAGTTGTCCAATGACTAGAAGATCAACCACTGCTACTGTATTCTTTTGGGTGTTTCTCCTGTTTCTTGGAAGTCAAAGAAGCAAGCAATTGTTTCAAGGTCATCTGTTGAAGCAGAGTATAGAGCAATGACATTGACATGTTGTGAAGTAACTTGGTTAGTAAGTTTGCTGAAAGATCTAGGCATTAAAGGATTGGAACCTGTTGATTTGTTCTGTGACAATCAAGCAGCTTTGTACATAGCTGCAAATCCAGTGTTTCATGCATAGCTCCAAATCCAGTGTTTCATAGTAGAACAAAGCATATTGAAGTGGACTGGCATTTTGTAAGAGACAAGTTGATGTCTGGTCTTATTAATCCTTCTTATGTAAATACCAAATCCCAGCTTGCTGATGTTTTTACTAAGGTTGTGTTTGTGGATTGTGGAATAGCATAACATTCTTTTGTCCAAGTTGAGAGTTTCAGTGCCTTCTAACTCTCCACTTGAGAGGGAGTGTAAAAGAGAAGGAAAAGCATAGTTGAGGGACTTGTTATGTAAATATGTATAGTGTAAGGGTTAGACTGTAAACTTTAGTATAAATACTCTTGTATCCGTTAATCTAAATAACAAACTTTTCCTCTCACTTTTGTTTTCTCTTTATCATTTCTAGAACTTTATTGTTGTTCTTAAATTATAAATTACTATCTATTAAATAGTAATTTTTAATAATTAATACCTTATCTATTTCAAAATTATTGTCCTCAAACTAAAAAGACAGTTTAAAAAGTAGGATCACTACATTATTCAACCAATCAAATATTATCTCCAGTTCTCCACCAACTAAACTTCTTTTTGATTGATTGACACAAGACGAATACTATTATTTTGAGACATATCAAAATGAAAATCAGGATTACTTCCTATGTCTCATAATAAGTTTACACGTTACTATTTTGCGGTGTGATAAAATAAGTGTCTACTATACATTTTAATGAATGAGAAGAGATTTTAGTGGTAAGAAATGATATTTAATTAGTGAACAGTAAACTTAGTGAGATATTTTAAAAGTTTCTGCATATCGAAAGTGAACATTAATTATGCCACGTAGTTAGTATAATTTAGATTTAATTATGCCACGTAGTTAGTATAATTTAGATTTGACTTTTGACGGTCGTTGTTAACGTTGTAAATTTGAATTTTATCATCCAACAAACCAACATAAGATCAAGTGGGGCCATAAAAGGAATAAAAAAGCTAACTTTTTTGAGCAAAGAAAGAAAAAGCTAACTAATCCACAAACTTTAAACAAAAAAAACATTAAATATTAAAAACAAGTTTCTATATATATATACATCCTTCATTTCAGTTCATTAAACCAACCGGTCTTCACTCTCACACACACTCTCTCTCTCTCTAGTCACCACTGTAAGTAAATTTCTAGTTACCAAATACTTACTATTTTACATTTTATGAAACTTCAACAAAATGTGTTAATGTTGTCTTGTTTTGTGATCTTGATCTTCTGTTTGTGTAACAATTCATTTCATGTTTGCCTTTATAGTTGAAATAAGCTGCTAAATATGAAATTTTACATTTTATTTGAATTTGTGCAATGTTCGAGTTGTGCTTAGGACATGTGACTGCGTGAGATAGATTTGTGGTTTATATATTGCGAGATAGTTAGTTACGGATATTGTGTTACCATATAATGCAAATGTTTTTCTTTTTAGAGTCACTGAAACAGCTAAATATTTGACCTCAAAATGTGTTAACGGTGTCTTTGATCTTCAAACTGCTAGTTTTGTGTGGAACCAATTTAAAATTTGACATAAAGTTTTGAAACTTTTTTTTCCTTGAAACCATGATTTCCTACCGTTTTGGCCGACTAATTCACGGGTTTTGAACCCATCGCCACACGGACTCAAACCAGGTAAAGATCTCCTTTTTCAGAAGGTTGGCGCGGCCACTTTAAGGTTGTTTGCACCTGCCAGGAATTGAACTTGAGACCTCACATATTTTAAAGTGACGATCACAAGCCCTTTTGCCACTAGACCACCTTCAGTGGTTAACTTTATTGTTGATTCATGAGAAGTAGTTAAATGTTAAGTTTTCACATGAAATCTGATACAGTATTTCATTATTAGTATTTGTGTCATCTTTTCTTGAAATGAGCAATTTGCAGATGAGTATTTAGTATTTTTGTTATGCTGATCATCATGCATTGGTTCTGAAATCTAGATTCAATCTTGGCTTTTAGTATTATATTAATTTTATTATTTTGTCTTTTAGCTTAAAACTTTACTCAATGTAATCAGTAAAGGAAGTGATTTGCACACTCTCAAAATTTATTGGCACACTTTACTTAATGCATTAGACTGTTGTACTCTACGTATATCTTGCTTTAGCAGCTTGTACAGTTGAGTGTGCCAATAACTTTTGAGAGTGTGCCAATCACTTACCCATCAGTAATCATACTGTTTGTGTTCAATTTGAAGTATTATAAATTCTAGCATGCTTGACTATTGGAGTATAAGTGAAAGTGGGACCCACTCTGAGATAATCTGAGCATTTTCTTTTAATGCCATTTATTGTTAATCTGATATCTTCACCTAAATAGTCTGTTTTTATTTAACTATAATCTCACTATTCTGTCTATGCTGTAGAAAAATTGTCAGTTGAAGGTTAAATAAGGAAGAGCATACTCCCATTTGCATTGGGGGTCAAGAACATGAAGAAATGTTCAGTTTTGTTGATTATGGTGATGTGTTGTTTGGCTTCTATGGCTGAAGCCGAGTACTTTAAGTACAAAGATTCAAAACAACCGATTGGTATGCGGATAAAAGACTTGATGAAAAGGATGACATTAGAGGAAAAGATTGGACAAATGACACAAATTGATAAAAAAGTTGCATCCAATGAGGTCATCAACAAGTACTTGATTGGTACAAGATTTAATCTAACTCACAAATAGTAGTATTATATTTGTTGTTTTTTCTTGTGTTTGGATGTTTGTTGATATTGTGTGCTTTTGCAGGGAGTGTTTTGAGTGGAGGAGGGAGTGTTCCAGGGAAACACGCTTCTGCGAAAACATGGGTTGACATGGTCAATGATTACCAAAAGGGTGCGTTATCGACCCGATTGGGGATACCATTGATCTATGGGATTGATGCTGTCCATGGTCATAACAATGTTTACAAAGCGACGATCTTTCCTCACAATGTTGGTCTTGGAGTTACCAGGCAAGTTCTATAGCAATGTTATCAACTTACTTTTTCTAGGCTTTTTAAGTACCAAAAAAAGATAAATCTCGAACAGTGTACAGCTTTTTAAGTTACTAGTATAATGTACAAGCATGGATCATGGATGTCATCTGGGACATAGAGAGTGTAGACAATATCTTAGAATTTAATTGTTAACCCCTTATGACACCCCATCTACAACAAGCTTGGTACAAAATCGACCCATGATGATTTAGCACGAACCGTTTATTTGATTTGTGTGCCCACAGTCTAAATAATGGTTTTATAACTGAATTATATGCTATAATGTGAACAGGGATCCTGCTTTGGTTAAGAAGATTGGCGCTGCAACTGCCCTTGAAGTTAGAGCTACTGGAATACAATATGCTTTTGCACCTTGTATCGCAGTAAGTTTTTTTCTTTAAAAAAAGTTACTGCATAATTTTACTGATAGTATAAAAAAAAGGTACAATCTTTTCTGATAATTATAGTTGTTGCTAAACAGGTTTGCAGAGATCCGAGGTGGGGTCGCTGCTTCGAGAGTTATAGTGAGGATCCCAAAATTGTTAAGTTAATGACTGAGATTATACCAGGTTTACAAGGAGATATCCCTGCTGGTTCAAGAAAGGGAGTTCCTTTCGTCGGTGGACAGTAAGTTAATTAACCCTTCTAATCAAACATCTCGTGACATGTTTATTTTGACATGTTTTGAATCTTTGATATGAATGGTTCTTCTAGTGCCTCGTGCTTTAGTATATGGTTATATTCGTTTTTGGCAACTATAAATTTCATTTTCTGGTCCTGTTTAACAACTTGGGCCTTTTTTCGTTTATGAGATGAGAAAAAAAGACGGGAACCGCAAAGTGGAAAATGGTACATGTGAATTAAAACCTCATAAGATGAGGGATGCCCCACAGGGCCACACAAGTATGGGTTACATTTCGTTCACAGATAGTGACAGTGACTGTGACTCTTTCGTGTTTATCTAATAATCCTTTTATTTAGCCATAAACTTCTACTGACTTCGGCCGAAAGATTGACATTTCCAGTCTTGGTTTGTCAAAAACCAACTTATTCTATATATTTTGTTGATAAATTTGCAAAATTACATTCTGTCGATTAGTAATCATTACAAGATATTAGTAAGATTAGTCGTGTTTTATAAGTTTAATCGATTTTGTATTCGTTAGGTGGTGTTTACATAGTTTACTGTTGCTCAAAAAGTTTTTATTAGATTAGGTGACAAATACAGTATTAAATTGACTTTTTAGCTGGAAGGAATATCATCTTTTTTTTCTCTTTTAAAAAGCAGGTCTTGTTATCTTATCATAATATATAAGTTTGAGTCTTCTTAGTCAACAGAGCACATTGTGTAATTAAGGGATAACTCTAGATCTTAACTGATGTGGACCATGTACTCCACTTGCTAAAATTCATAGTTTCATACAGCATGCCAAATTGTCTGTTTTCAAAATTGAAAAGTTGGCCATGATGTCATGCTTACTTGTGGCTGATGTATGAAAGCAGCCCCCTTGTATTTTAGAATTTAGACTGCCAAAAGGCGGCAAGATGGTTCTTCAGGCGAAACTGAATGGTGTTCGGTTTACATTGTACAACATAATATATCAACACGTTTGATCTTTATCAACGCATAATTGTTAATTCTGTATTTGGACAGAGATAAGATAGCAGCATGTGCTAAGCATTATTTGGGAGACGGAGGGACTCATTTGGGCACGAATGAGGGCAACACAATTATAGATGCCAAAGGTTTCTTCAGCATTCACATGCCAGCATACTATGATGCAGTCATCAAGGGTGTTGCTACTATTATGACCTCATATTCTAGCTGGAATGGAGTAAAAATGCACGCCAACCGTTACCTTGTCACAGATTTCCTCAAGAACAGGCTTAAATTCAAGGTAAATATCCGCTTCTTAATTGCACCGAGTGCTTTTCTACACATGACGAGCAACTTATGAAGTTTTTGTTTGACTTTGACTTCAGGGGTTTGTTATATCAGATTGGCAAGGGATTGACAGGATCACTACTCCTGAACATGCTAATTATACATACTCTATTGTTGCTGGGATGAACACTGGCATTGACATGGTTTGTTTGGAATTTTCTTGTTTATGATTGTATTCAAATTACAAGAATCTAACCTGCTGGTTGTATCTTGTATGCAGTTTATGGTACCATACAACTACACCGAGTTTATAGATGGCCTAACTGACCTAGTCAAGAACAAGTTCATTTCCATGAGCCGGGTAGATGATGCAGTTAAGAGAATTCTAAGGGTCAAGTTCACCATGGGTCTGTTTGAACACCCATTGGCTGATTACAGCATGACTAAGTACCTCGGAAGTCAGGTAACCCGAGTCTTTTGACTTTTTAATTATATAACTAATAACGTTAGAAATCAAAACTTGAAGCTAAACTTTATTTGGCTTAAACTTGAATGTGAACAGGAGCACAGGAACCTTGCCCGGGAAGCTGTGAGGAAAACACTTGTGTTATTGAAAAATGGCAAATCTGCAAAGAAGCCATTGTTGCCTCTTCCTAAGAAGGCGTCGAAGATACTAGTTGCTGGGTCTCATGCCGATAACCTTGGTTATCAGTGTGGTGGATGGACAATTGAGTGGCAAGGACTTTCAGGAGATATTACTGATGGTATAATTACAATTTACGAACACTCATACTGCATAAAAGTTCGTTTTTTTTTTTTTTTTTTTTTTTTTTTTTTTTTTAATCCCAATCTTGAGCTAAGTCATTTGATTATAATTAAAATGTTGACATATACCTCTAATCCTTTAAAAATATTGAACTAAACCCTTTGATCTTTTCGAATACTCGAACTAAACCCTTTGATAAACCCTTTGATAATTTTTAAGATCTTGAACTAAATGTTTTAATCCTTTCCAAATCTTAAAAGAAACTCTGCAATACTTTTTAATATTTTACACTAAACACTTCTATATTTTTAATCTTGTCCCTATTTCCTTTATCAAAACCTTGAACTAAACCCTTTTGATATTGCAGGCACCACAATTCTATCTGCTGTGAAAAAGGCCGTTGACCCAAAAACTCAAGTGGTCTACAATGAGAACCCAAGTGGGGATTTCGTCAAGTCCAGCAAATTCGACTATGCAATTGTGGTCGTTGGAGAGCATCCATATGCCGAGACATTTGGAGACAGCATGAACCTGACAATCCCAGAGCCTGGGCCAAGCACTATCAAGAACGTCTGCGGCTCAGTAAAATGTGTAGTGGTCTTGATCAGTGGCCGACCCGTGGTGGTGCAGCCATATGTTGCAACCATAGACGCCCTTGTTGCTGCTTGGCTTCCTGGAACTGAGGGTCAAGGTGTCACAGATGCTCTTTTTGGTGACTATGGGTTTACAGGCAAGCTTGCACGTACTTGGTTCAAGTCTGTTGATCAGCTCCCAATGAACGTTGGGGATGCACATTATGACCCATTGTACCCATTCGGGTTCGGGCTCACAACTAAGCCTACAAAGAGTTTGTGAAGCTAATGAGTGTGTTGTATTTTGAGTGATTTTTTCTAGGAGTTTGATCTTCTAGTAGAGAGGCACATTCAAATTTTCATCTACAAATCTCATCTTAATGTTAAATGAATAAAGTAATTAAATTAGCATCTTTCCATCGCTCCCACTGTTGATAACCTTAATTTGACGTGTTTTCAGCAATTTTGTCACCATAGTTTAACGAAACATTTCGCTTTATATTTTTAGTCAGTCATTTCTCAAAACAAACTTTAGCAATAAGTGACTCAAAGTAACTATAGTTTTATCTGATAAACTGGTACTACCTTTTAGTCTACAAACAAACAGCAATTGTTTGTTATATGCAAGGCTTTGTTGTTGTTAAAACCCATATCTAAATTTTTTTGTTTTGTTAAATCCAAAGATAGTTTGAAAAAGTCTTTTTCAAAAAAAAAAAAAATTTTTATTTAACCCCCCCCAAAAAAAAAAAAAAAAAAAAAAAAAAAAAAAAAAAAAGCTTAAAAAATATTACTGTAATATGTATAGTTTGATAAAAGAAATTTAGTTAATAGCAAAGAATTAACAAAGTATAGACTTTTTGGTTTAATAAGTATGGGTAGGGATCCAGTGAGAAGAAAACTTATAATGAGAAGGATGAGAAATAACTATAATCACATATTTGAGATGCGTCGACTTGAATTAGATGCATCTCTATTCATTTAGATGCATCCCAATTAGTTTCGAAAGTGATTTTGAAGTGAAAACGAAGCAAAGTAGTACTTGCAACAAATTTTACCCGCAGAGGACGAAAAATACATAGGATTTCCCTAACTTGCTAAAATGCATCAAATAGATGTATATGCATCTAGTTTTTAGCTAGGAAATATATTAGGATGCATCTAAAAGATTAGGGATGCATCTAATTCAAGTCGAGGCATCTCTAATGTGTGGTTATAGTTATTTCTCATTCTTCTCATTTTAAGACTTCTTCTCATTTGATCCTAAGTCTAATAAGTATAAGTAAAACAAAACTACATGTTTAAACATCAATCCATTGTCGTCCAGCGGTTAGGATATCTGGCTTTCACCCAGGAGACCCGGGTTCGATTCCCGGCAATGGAACTTTTTTAAACATTAAATATTTTAACAAAGTATAGCGTAAGTTAACACGGACACTATACCAATTCGGTTGTTTCTAAAATGTAATAAAACTAACATATAAACCCAATATGCAGGCTTTCTGTCATGAAATCTTCAGAAAGAGGATGTTGGTCACATTTCCACGTAAAAGGAAAGTGATTAGTCAATATTAAGTTACACTCTTCTTTGTTTAGGACACAAACCTTGAACTAATCATTTACTACTAGTTTCTCCTCTCTAGACTTCAATCCCAATATGCCAAAGTCCTACTGCCATCTGATAAAATTGCATTACAACAAGACTCATGTTTTTGGATGTTACTTTTTAACATGTATTGGAGATAACGTATACATGGTCATACAAAAGGAGTTTGATCTAATAAGGTAGAATTTAACTAAAGAGAATTTTTGTTGTTTAGACATTCGTAATTGGCTTTTTTGATTTAGATACGGAATTAGCATTTATGTTGATATGATTCTAAGAAGAGGAATGATAGGTCCACAAAGAAAAACTCACACAAAAGATCCACAAACCGATGTGGCGGAAAATGATTGGCTCAATGAGAGAGAGGGGAGACAAAGCCACCAATGACATACCGCCACGTCAGTTTGTGGATCTTTTGTGTGAGATTTTCTTTGTGGACATATCATTCCTCTTCTAAGAAACACCATATATCACAGCAATCATCTCTCTGCACAACTTTTTAGGTTTAAATGTTGGATCAAAAATCATATATTGCTTACAAACTTGAGCATTAATCTGAGTTCTTCCAGAACAGTAGTGGTCTATTTGCAACGGAAAGACAATCATGTCAATCTAAATAGTAATCACTAGTTGAACAGATTGAGGATCCTGATAGAACTTCTCCTCAACCATAACTCATACAACACCATGTAAAACGTATCAAAATCGACTGGTTTCTTATGCCATTGAAAATGCTTTTGCACCTTTAAGACATTATTATGCAACTTCAGGTACTCACCAGAATCGACTCTCTTTTTGAGTATTGTTTTCAGGAATGCAATATCTTCTGTCGAAACAACAACCGCGAAGCTACTCCAATTCAAAATGTCAGCAAATGGCAAATCATAATAGTCAGCCAACACAACGGGGACACAACCATAGTAGATTGCATCACCTATACGAGCGGTGTTCACTTCAAATCCTTTCGCGAGTAAACAAAACTTGCTTCCAAGTAGTGATTCTGAGTAAGGTGTATTGAGACGCTTTTGGTGAACAGAAATCTCTGTATCATTTATCCATGTCTGAACCAAAGATTCACGCACCTTTGAGTTCATAGCTCCAGCATAAAATGCAAGCATTTTCCTTAAACATTTATTAAAAGAAAAAGACTATTGAGCATATATGGAGTACAAATCAAGACCAAATGCAAATATGAACACGAGTAAACATATAAGCAATAAAACCTTTTGGAAGGGTGACGGCTAGGGGTGACTCCTGGTCTTGGCCATATTTGTGGTATTGATGCATCTTTATGTGCAGTGTATCCTGCCAAGAAGTAACTCGAAGAGCAAACAACCTGAATCGCATTGATTCTAACTTCAGGTGCTTTCTCCATGGCAGTCCTCCCAATAGAGTGGCACGCAACATAGAAATGATCAGCCCCACCCGTGCGGTTCCAAAAGGGGTATTTTTTACTAATAGTCGAAATATAGTCTTTTATGAAGTCTTGGATGCCACCAATTCCAATTCTTTTATCATGTCTCATACTTGCAATGGAAAAAGGTAAGAAAAATAAATCTGCTTCAGATGGATCTTCTGTAACAAAGTGACTCATTGAGAGAGCGATTTTAAAGTAGCTTTCGCTAGCATAGTTGCCTCCTGGTGAAGCACTGTTTTCGGGTAATAAAACGTTGGCAAAGGGGTCAGTTTTCTTGTGCGGGTAAATGTATATTTTCAAGCTTTTGTTCATTTCTTTGTAGTTCTCCAAGAATACATCTTTCTCATGGTACACATCTTGGTCATGCAAAGCCATTCCTGCAACAGAAAACGGGATCTAAAAGTTGATAATTTTGCTAAAAACAACTCTATAGGTTGTGGTTAAATGAATATTTTTCCTAACAATCTTTTGTAACAATATTTAAACAGACAAGATCAATTTGATAGTAGTTTTTGGAAGTATTGAGAGTATATAAATAGACTTCCTACTTGAAACTTTTACATGGAAGGGTTGATTGCAGGGCCGAACTAGGGGGAGGTCACACGGGTCACGGACACCATTAGAGTTTTGCTTCATAATTTTTGTAAAACATTCCCGACTTTTTTTCATTACGCACGGCGGCACAAAATAATTTGTGCTTATAGCCATGGTTTGATTCGTTTATTGATAAGTAAAAGAAAATTCCTTTTGTATTAGTTAAAGCCCTATGTATCACATTTGAAAAGAAATTTTGGATGCACTTCGTCACTTTCGATCATGTTAGGTCACTGAATAAATGTTTTATACTCCGTATGTAGTATAATTTACAATGAATGAGATACTAAAAACTATAGATAGTAGTATTAACCTAATAATACACTTTGCTCGACTTTAACATGTTCAGATTTTTAAGGTATTTTTATATTTTTGGTTAATTTCACCCGTACAAGATAAAACACAAATAGAATGAGATTCATCGATTGATAGACGGTAAAAACGCTTTAATTTGGTTTTTGAAAAGGAAGAAACAGAGACTTCAACAAATTTGTGCCCATATTCTGGACCTTTTTAAGAGCCATAAGGCATGTCAAAAGGTGAATGCTAATAACTATTATGTGCAAACTTGTGACACACGAATACACGATATAAGCATGTAGCAATCTTGAAGTAACATAATCAATATGAAAAGAATTATTATATATATTCTAGCCTTTCAGGTGGTTGTTAGAACAATTCCCTTGACCTAGGGTTAAGCATAATAGATCGCCGACCGACCAAACTGAAATGCCGGACTGAATTTAGATCGACTGTACCGAACCGAACGTATTTCAACCCGGTCCTTGTTGGAATTGAATTAATCAAGAAAACATAAGATTTGAAAGTTGAAGGACCAATAGTGTTAGACAGAAAGTTTGTAACTGTTAGTTAGTTTTGTNTACAGGTACCAACTTGGCCAAGAGGCACTAGTGTACCCGTATACTCTAAATTGATGGAACTTGTTATATTTGTAATTCAATATTCCCTTTCATCATCATCATCGATCTGTTGTTTCTTATAATTTTTATGTGGCGTTAGAGGGTTATTTTTCAATGTAATAGAGATATGGCTCATGTAACACTTAGCTGAAAATTCAGAGAAAAACAGCCTCTACTATTTATGATTGTCGGATTATATTTTCCTCGTTTGCGATCAAAGCAACTTCATCAAAATACTTGGTTCTAGCCATATCAGAAAAATGATCGCCGGTTCAATTCACAGTTATTTTACTAGCAGCCTATATATAGCAAAACTTAAATTTGATGCACTGAAATCATATTTTACTTTGAAAACCAGATTACAAAAGTAGCCAATATACTTTATTACTACCATCGAAAGAACATTCAAGATATATACTTTGTATTGCTATGTACAACTATTTTCTGCAAGGGTCAAAGCCAGCTAGAATCTGGAAACCACTACTGACTTGTGGCCGAATTTATAAGCCATAGTATATAACATAATTCATGGCATTCAAGTTAATTATATCAATATTACCATGTGATATAATCCAATATTGTAATAAAAAGATAGTAGTTCATATCACCCATGCTTAAATGCAACAACAAATGTTGGATGGGCTGTGAATAATGCAATATGACAACATTAATTAACTTTGAAATGAAAAAGTAAAATAAAACACAACAAAAGCAACAAGCTAAAAATAGAATTTTCAGCCACGAGATCCGCAAACTCCGTTATCCCCTGATCAGCTTGCTTCTTGACTTCCAATGTTGCATTCTTCAACACAGTGAGCTCTTCTATTCCAAGATTCTCTATAGGAGCATTATACCAGCTCTTTTCTTGGTTCTCTTTCTTTATCTTTTTTTGTTTTTTAGTAATATTTTGCTCAGATTCTAGTCGAGCAAGCATGCTGTTTAGCTAAGTGTTAGAGAATCTCGGTTTGAGGATTTTGAAACTGCTCCACCCATTCACTTGTTTGTGAACTCTGAGCACCGGTAGCCGGATACTAACACCTCAGGTGATGGATCCCCAAATGAGTATACAGATTTTCCATTTGGCGAAAATATAATAACTGCACTTTGCACCCCACAAAGTGTAGAAAGCTCGTTCGCTTTCTTAATCACACTTGGACGCCGTTTGGCAAAGGTGACGTTCAAACTACTCTCACTTTCTATCTTTTTGTTTTCAGTTTTCTTATGACCTGTATAGGTTTGCACCATCTTTCAAAATAAGATATTAGAGGGTTGATGTGTCTGATATAAATTTCTTTTCTGGTTTGTTTAGGGAGAGACTGATGGCTATTTATTAGGTTCATCCTGTTTTCCAAGGCTATGAACATTAATAATGCAATTAAAGCTTGATCAACTTTATGGATTTGAATAAATTAAATGAAGATTTACAGCCTCAGCATTAGACATTATTTGACTGTGCTTTCTGATTTTTGTAATAATCTATATTTACAACCTCAGCATTAAACTGTTGGCATCGAAAATAATCAAGAATCATAAGTCTTGAAACATGAAGGACCAAATATGTTTTATAGATAGTTAGTAACTGTAACAACTTTATTTTCCTGTAAAGTAGGAAGGGATATGTCGCTTGATACATAACCCTTGGAAGAGTCACGTCGGTTCTCAAATACCGATTGACAAACTATATATACTTATGTAAATGTAACGTTTTAGCGTGTGGAACATATTAGTATTGTATGTTTATCTTAAAAGTTCCCACCCTCTGTTATCACAAACGAGTCACTGCACATTCTGATTGTGCATACTCAGATTGTTTATCAATATATTGTTCATCCAAGTATTCGCTTAACTGAAAACTGATATGGCATCAGAGCCCATGGTTTAAAGATCCTGAAGAAGAAGAAACCTGTGGAAGAATGTTTTGCGAGATCAATAAGAAGCAGTCAAGAAAGTTATCGCCTGAAGAATAGAAAAGGTTAGAGACCAGAACAAGAAGATCATGTTATTTGCAAGATAGTACGTTCCAGAAGAGACATGTCTTACGCATATGGCATAAGACATGGAAAGAAAATGGTTCATAGGCTTGATAATGGTTACCATGACGCTGCAAGAAGAAAAGCCAAAAGAAAGTGGAAGGAAGCAGTTGGACTGCAGAAAAATAGAGACCCACAAGGCTTGCAGGGTGTGGACAGGGTCTACACAGTATGGAGCAGTTAGGGATGGAACACAATAACAAGTAATGGACAGGTTTGATGTTAGGATGGATCACATGAAGATAATAAGAACAAGGATGATGATCCATGGAACAATAGGAGGCAATTGAATATGATTAGACCAGAAGTTACAAGGCGATCAGGACAATAATAAAAGAAGGAACGAGACTGCAAGTAGGATGAACAAAGGAACAGAGTGAAAAGTATGAAGAATATGATTTCTTGATTAGGGGAGTGAATGTTGGCATCAAAAATAATCAAGAATCATAAGTCTTGAAACATGAAGGACCAAATATGTTTTATAGATAGTTAGTAACTGTAACAACTTTATTTTCCTATAAAGTAGGAAGGGATATGTCGCTTGATACATAACCCTTGGAAGAGTCACGTCGGTTCTCAAATACCGATTGACAAACTATATATACTTATGTAAATGTAACGTTTTAGTGTGTGGAACATATTAGTATTGTATGTTTATCTTAAAAGTTCCCACCCTCTGTTATCACAAACGAGTCACTGCACATTCTGATTGTGCATACTCAGATTGTTTATCAATATATTGTTCATCCAAGTATTCGCATAACTGAAAACTAATATAAACATTGTGTGACTGTGTTTTGTGATAATCTATATTTACAGCCTCAGCATTAGACATCATGTGACTGTTTTGTGAATGTTTAATTTGTTGTTGTCCCAAAAGTTCGTGTGTATGTGTGAGTCGAATCAGAGATTTGCAAACAAATAAAAACTAGATAACTTGTATATTCGTCTAACCAATGTAATGTTACAGAATGATAAGTACTTATACTAATCGAATAGGTTTCTTCCAACCATCGTGACTATTCGAATGGTGGTGACCCTTAATCCTTGTATCTATTCGACAAGGTGTGTTCCCAAGCGACACATCCTTTCGAAATTGTTCCAGAAAATAATAACAATTATAAACTTTCTAAACTATACGTATGGTCCTTCATGTTTCCTTTCAAAGCAATATCGAGATTAAACTTTGGTTCACATTCTCCTCCTTAATCTTGATCGTTGCTTTGTCCAAGGTCTTGAACTCCGAGCATTTGTCTCATAGTTGTAAACTTGATTCTTGGTAAAGCTTTCGTTAATATATCTGCTCTTTGTAGTTTTCCGCTAACGTGTTCCACATTAATATGACCATTCTCTACACATTCCCGAATGAAATGATAGCGAATGTCTATATGCTTACTCCTTCCATGACTGGGTTCTTCACGAGTGCTATAGCTGATACGTTGTCAACTCTAAGCGTTATCCTTCTTTCTTCCAATCCAGTCAATTCACTAAGTAAACGTTTTAACCATAAGGCTTGACATGCTGCTGCAGTAGCCGCCATGAATTCTGATTCACATGATGAGAGCGCCACTGTTGGTTGCTTCTGAGTACACCAAGTGATAGGTGACTCTCCAAAGTAAAATACGACTCCAGTAGTTCCTTTTCCTTGATCGGTATTGATTCCATAACTACTGTCACTATAACCTGTTATCTTGCAGCCACCTTCCTTCTTGTATATTATTCCATGTTCTTTCGTTCCTTTGATATATCAGATTACTTGTTTCACTGCCTTCAGATGATGATCCTTTGGCTCTTGCATAAATCTGCTGAGTAGTCCGATTGAGTAACTAAGATCCGGTCTTGTATGTAGTAAATACCTGAGACTTCCGATTAAGCTACGGTAATAAGTTGCGTCAACTGGGTTTCCATCTTCCGCCTTGACCAACTTAGTGCCGGGATCCAATGGTATCTTGGTATCATTGCTGTCCGTCATATTTGTCTCTTTTAGGATCTTGTTAATGTATCCGGTTTGCTTGATTGTAATCTCTCCTCCTATCTGTGTAACTTCTATCCCAAGGTAATATGCTAGCAATCCTAAATCGCTTATGTCAAATTTATCTTCCATTTGGGATTTGAACAAGTCTATTTCCTTCTTTGGAGTTCCCGTGATTATTAAATTATCTACATATACTCCAACTATCAGTGTAGAAGTCTTGCTTCTCTTTGTGTAAACTGCTTGTTCGAGATTACATTTCTTAAAGTCAAGTGACTTCAAGGTTTTGTCAAGCTTCACATTACAAGCTCTCGGTGCTTGTCTTAAGCCATACAAAGCTTTAGTTAGCTTGTAGACTTTTCCAAGGTTTCCTTGTTGAATGAAACCTTTAGTTTGTGTAACGTAGACTTCTTCCTTCAGTTCTCCATGTGAAAATGCTGATTTTACATCTAAGTGGTGTACTTGCCATCCATGATATGCTGCTAGTGCTAATATTAGTCGAACTGTCTCTATCCTAGCAACTGGTGCAAACACCTCATCAAAGTCTATTCCTTGTTCTTGTACATAACCTTTTGCTACTAATCTTGCTTTATACTT
>LBNU01011636.1:276636-290498 GCA_014162995.1 Artemisia annua | reverse complement strand
TAACTCCTTTAAGTGATAGTTAACTAGGTCTTCGTCCTTCCACCCCTTGACCTATGAAAACTAGATAAACCAAGTCGTCGTCACCATTAATGTAACTCCTAGGTTAACATATGCATGTGCCCAACAAGTATCTACGAAAGTCATGCATCCATCCACCCCTAGACTTTGAGATAAATAAGTACGCATCCGTAAAACTTCACTTCAACCCCAAGCAAAAATAAAGAATTCTTCGTGTAGTCACAAACTCCTGATATTAGCCATCGTCATTGTATTATGATTCTTGATCAGGATCTTTTTGAGCAAAACGTGGTGTGTTTTGAGGTGTGATATATTGGTATTTATGTAATGAAACAAATAAATGAATCATGTTCTGTATAAGGTCTACCAATGATATCATGAAGTGGGTGAAGTGATATATTGGTATTTATGTAATGAAACATGTTAATGAATCATGTTCTATATAAAGTCTACCAATTATATCAATGTATTTGGTGAGGTGATATTAGCGTTTAGGTTTAGGTTATTGAGAGGGCATGATCGATATCACCATTCACATTCCAACTTGAGCTTGCCCGCACGATAAACCAACGAAGGCCTATGAGAATCGATAAGGTAGAGGCCCGCCTACTCGCTAAATAAAGTGGATTAAGATTGGAAGAAAATGATATTCGATAGCTTGGAGTAATTAGGACAGAGTTTCGGCTTAAAATTGAGCGAATGAGACCTTACTCGATGAACGATAAGGTTATAAAAGGCTAACGCGCCAAAATAAACCATACTCGCAAATTCCCAACTCATACTCGCTAGAAATCTCACTCATACTCGCTAAAATTGATCCATACTCGCCAGAAATCTCATGATACTCGCTAAAAGCCAGCCCATACTCGCTAACCCTTTCCCATACTCGCTATGGATCCATACTCGCTGAACTTGAACCCATACTCGCAAGATTCTGATCATACTCGCATGAATTTTGATCATACTCGCAAGATTTCTGATCATACTCGCAAGAATTCTGATCATACTTGCAAGAATTCTGCTCATACTCGCAAGATTTCTGCTCATACTCGCAAAACATCTAGCCATACTTGCTAGAATCAATTGCATACTCGCAAGAACCTTACTAAGTCACCCATACTCGCGAAACCCTAAAGTGATACTCGCTGAAGAACAGAAAACGACCCAAAAAACATTTGAGAAGCCACAAAACACCACGAATCAGCCTTAAAATACCACGCTAATCACTATAAAAACCCAATAATCAAACCCACTTATTGCTAGATGCCTATACCCAAGAATAAGATGAAACCCTAGATGTTTGTGGCGCTAAATCTACACGACCAGCCATAAAACTAATCAAAGAGCCACCAAACCCACGACTAGCCACCTAAAACACCCAAAAACACCACGAATCGCCCCTGGTTAGCTCTGATACCACTTGTTATAACCAAGAATCACTATTCAAGAGGTCGGGGATGCTCGAAATAAAGGTTAAACATGGTAAAATTAGATTAAAGAATGGGAAGGTGTGTGTGTTTTTCTAGAGAGAGAAAGTGAAAACCACACACACCTAAAGATACAAAATGAACATCCACCTTTCCTAGTTGCAACTAGGAGAGTATTTATACTACAAGTCACGTAAACTAAGTCCTATTTACAGAACTAGTCCTTGTGCTTTGCTACTATTGCACTTTCCACATATAACATTATTTTCAAGGCTAACATAATTATATGTGGGTGGTGTGACTGGTGAATCTGGTTCTGATGTCGGATCTGGTAATGGATCTGGTATTGGATACGGGTTCTCATTGTTTTCTAAGTTGACTTGTGTAGGAATTCCATTGTCAACTCCATCTACCACAAACTAGCCCGAAATGAGTCTTGTGTACTTGTATCCTCTTCACTCTTATCCCAATCCCACGGTTTCATTTCCATAAACTTTACGTCCCTACTAACATGTTTCTTCTTTCCTATTGGATCATATAGCCTATATGCTTTTGATCCTTCCTCTACCTCTAAATAAACCATCGGTATGCTTCAATCATCCAGCTTCTTCAAATGAGGGATTNTGACTTGTGTAGGAATTCCATTGTCAACTCCATCTACCACAAACTAGCCCGAAATGAGTCTTGTGTACTTGTATCCTCTTCACTCTTATCCCAATCCCACGGTTTCATTTCCATAAACTTTACGTCCCTACTAACATGTTTCTTCTTTCCTATTGGATCATATAGCCTATATGCTTTTGATCCTTCCTCTACCTCTAAATAAACCATCGGTATGCTTCAATCATCCAGCTTCTTCAAATGAGGGATTGTTATCTTAGCATAAGCTGTACATCCGAATATTCTTAGGTTTTCCAGATTTGGTTTTCTGTTGTAAAGTGCTTCATACGGTGTTTTATCTTCCAGTTCTCGTGTAGGTACCCTATTCAGTATATAAATGGCATGCTTGACTGCTTCCGCCCAAAAAATTAAGGGTAACTTCATTGCTTTCATCATACTCCTAGTAGTTGATAACACCGTCCTATTCTTTCTTTCAACTAGTCCATTTTGTTGCGGTGAGTATGGTGCTGTTAACTGTCTTGCTATTCCATTCTCCTTATAGTACTTGGTGAATTCATTTGATGTAAATTCACCTCCTCTATCTGTTCTTAGCATCCTTATTTTCAACCTTAACTCCATTTCTATCTTCTGTCTAAATTCCTTAAATGTGTTGAATGCTTGATCTTTCGATGTTAGAAAGTAAGCCCACATGAAACGTGTACAGTCATCTACTAATAAGAAGATGAGCTTCTTTCCTAAATGTGTTGCTGGACTTATGGGACCACAAAGATCTCCATAAACTAAGTCCAATGGGTTTTTGGATCTGAATTTAGGTTGATTCGGAAATGGTGTTCTATTGTGTTTTCCTAATAAACATGCGTCACATATTTGTCCTGCATGATTTATTCTTGATATTCCTTCCACTAGACTTTTCCTTGTCATCTTGTTGATGTCGTCAAAGTTCAGATGACCTAATCTAGCGTGCCATAACCATGCTTGGTTATCCACATTTGCTAAGAGGCATATAGGTACTTCTATCTGTAGTCTAATACTGTAAAGTCGATTCTTAGATCTTTCTACCTTCATCAACAACTTCTTATTCTTATCATACAAAGTCAGCTTGTTTCCATCCATGATGATTTTACAACCTATCTCAGTGAGTTGTCCTAGACTAAGTATGTTGCTCTTGAGGTTTGAAATGTAGTAAACTTCTGAAATTATCTTTTGTTCATTGTTCCTACATCCTAGTAATATTGAACCTCTACCCTTTATCTCTACATACGATCCATCTCTAAAACGAACGCGTCCAGTGATGCTTTCGTCAATATCTTTAAAATGACTCTTAGTTTCGGTCATATGGTTGCTTGCACCATTATCTAAGTACCATATGCTAGCATCTGTTGTAGCATACTTTCCGAGTTGTGTTTGTCCTTCATTTAATAGGACTTCTTCATGTGTAGTCATTAATAATGATGGTTCTTCGTCTTCTAAGATAAGGTTTGATTGTTCCTGAGTTGTTGTTGGACTTCTACATTCTCTCTTAAAATGTCCATGTTTCCCGCAATTGAAACATTTCACCTTTTTCTTCCACCCACCTTTATTCTTATTGGGCTTATCATTGTGGGTTGAATTCTCTCCATTCGAGTTGTCTCTATTTCCTTTATTTTGCCAGTTTCCTCGTGAGTAGTTTGATCTACCCCTATACTTGTTGAATTGTTTCTTATTTCTAGAGTGTTCGCCTTGTGCGAATAATAAGTTATCCTGGCTTTCTACTTGTCCTCCCTTTCGGAGTTTTATCCTTTCCTCGAATGCCTTAAGTTTTCCAGTGATCTCATCTAAGGTGATATCGTTTAGATCACTTGTTTGTTCTATGGATGCTACTATCTGAATGAATCTATCTGGTGTGGAATCTAATAGTTTTCGTACTAAAAGTGATTCATCCATGGTTTTTCCTAATTCTTTTGCCTTCGTGGCATAACCATTTAGTTTACTTGTAAAGGCATCCACCGTTTCATCCTCCTTCATTTGAAGGGCATTAAAACTAATCATTAGTGATTGTAATCGTGCCTGTTGCACTCTATTTTCTCCAACGTGTCTCTTTCTTAAAGATTCCCATAATTCCTTTGCAGTTTTACAACTTGCTACTTGTAATATCACATCTTCAGTCAATGCCTGATATAGGAGGGCAATTGTTGCCTTATCCTTCTTATCATCTAACTGTGCGCTTTCCTTAGGTTCTATAGTTTCCCATAAACCATGTGCCTCTAATATGACCTTAATTTGTACTGCCCAAACAGTGTAGTTTGTGGTTTTAAGTTTAGGGCATTGGTATTGAGCAATGGGTGTTACGGGTTTCACTATATTGTTGGTATTGGTATCTGTAGTGTCTCCGGGCATCTTGTGTGTGTTTACAATCTTCACTTTCTAATTCGTATGGGAATTCTAATCAATATGGTATAACTTACTACTACGGGAACAGAAATAGTTTTCCGGGAATCCTAGTAATACGGGATTGATAAATAGTTCTCGGGATTTCCTAATAGTATGAAATGAATATCTATACTATCTAAAATATGAAATGAGATCCGAGTAATGAAATTTTATGACCTCGTTTGTGTTCCCACTTGTGTATTGGTAACTTGAGTTTTTTACCAATCACGTTTCTTTCTTTCCTTGTTTCCAAATGATCCGGTTGTGTATGTTGTCGTTGAATCAATATACCAACCAAACTTCACGTTGCTCCTTTCCTTTTCTTCGACTTGGTTTCAACTTTGTGCCCTAGACTCCTTTTTGTCTCGGCTAATATCTCCAAAACACACTACGTGTTTTTTTTTTTTTTTGGCCACAATCAAAATCAATTTGTTGTTGTTTCGTACTCGTCCAAGTCTTTTCCAAAAAATACCCCACGGTATTTTACCCAAAAGCAATTCGATTTGCTTTTTCCTTTTAGTACTTTCGGTACTAAATCCCAGGACTAAACGATATGTTTGTTTGTCCTTGCCTGCTGTTGCTTGTTTCCTAACGTCGTACCACAATACCTTCGTCTTTTTAATTCCACACCTTATTCTCCACAACTCTCAATACCCGTCGGTATTTACTAATAGCGAGTGATCAACCCGCCTTGTTCCTTTTGTTGTTGTTTTTGTATTGCCAACGTTCCTACAAACAATCTTTGATCGTTTGTTTCCTTCTATCTTTCTCGGTATACCCTAATAATCTACAAGCAACGCCTTCTTCGTTTTTGTGTATCTCGTTATTATACACAAGTAATTTTGACGTCCTTCTGTTCTTCCTCCTTGTTGCGTTTGTATGGCAACAGGTTTTTTCTTCTCCTTGTTTTGTTGTCGTATGCAAAAAACACCAACAAAACTCTCCAACAAATTTGTTTTCCTTCTCTTCTGTTTCTGTTGTCACGTATGTGATCACAACAAAAACAGGCCACCACTACGTTTGGTGTCCTCGCGTTTGCAAATTCAACACTAGATAGGTCGCGTATAACCTTCTGTGTTCCTAAGTTATCTAGGCAGCGTGTATTTGTATGTACATTGCGTGTTCTTGGTTCTGAAACTTCGAATGTTTCAAGATGTTCTTTGGTTTCTGTTTGTTTTTTTTTTCTCGTTAACAAGGTTCTGGGTTTTTGATGTTTGTAACGAGATGTGTAACAAGGCTCTTGATGCCAATTGTTGTCCCAAATGTGCGTGTGATGTGTGAGTCGAAACAGAGATTTGCAAACAATGATAAAACAAAGATAACTTATATTATTTCATCTAACTATTGTAACGTTACAGGTTTACATCTATATATAAGATCCGAATGGTTGCTTCCAACCATCATGTCCATTCGAACAGGCATTACCCAAGCGACATGTCCCTTCGAATTATTTACAGAAAATAACTTTAACTTAACCGAATTTCGGTTATTATGTTTCTAATCTACACGTTTGGTTCTTCATGTTTTCTAATAAAGCAATATCGAGATTAAACTTTGGTTCACAATTTTTCCATATCAGATAGAGATCTTCTCATGTTCATACAGATAATGGTGACTAACAAGAAAGAAAATAAATGAAAAGATGGTCGGCTTTTAATGAAAATCAACGGCTCCCTATTTTCGTTTACACCTTCAATATTTGGCAACATGATGTTATTATGAACATGAGAGAACTTCTAACCCACCCAATAATCACATACTACTTCTTTTTCCACCTACTAAAAATGTAACACATGCATCAACACTCTCTTTACTTAATAGGTCTCGATCAAAGCTTTTGTGAGATAATGTGTTCTACTTATGGTGAGAACAAATGAACCAAAGAAAGTTTGCTCGCTCTCATTATTAATTCTTTGCCTTTCCACTAACATTAACCAAGGCAAAAACTACCCGCCATGAGCAGTGGCTACAAAATAACAATGAAAATTAAATAAACAACTAGCAAAAGTAAAGCTTATGGAGTGTTTGTTTTACCTTATATGTATGTGGGCTTATGACCTTATACGATTGCGGCTTATATTTCATACCCTGTTTATTTTGTGACATACGGGCTCATATAATAAAGGGCAAATGATTAAAAAAATATCATACTTGCCATCGTTTGTTTTTCTGGGTATCGAACAAAAAAATTTGCTTATATGGGTACTTTTCTTTTAAATTTGTCCTTTTTGAGGTATTTTACGATATTTTTTGACATTTTTGCCATTCAATTTTTTTTTTCTATTAGCTGAGAGGGGTAAAAAGGTCATAAAATGTTGCAAAATACCCTAAAAAGGCTGAATTTGGAAGAAAAATACCCGGAAAAGCAAAAAATTTTGTTCGCTACCCATAAAAACAAACAATGTTAAGTATGATATTTTTTTAATCATTTGCCCTATAATAAATGTATATAAGCCCATCCGTCTCGAAATAAGCCGAGGATATAAAATATAAGCCGAAATCAAAGAAGCTCGTAAGCCCACATATAAGCTAAAAGCTCCTGCAATTGTGCCATCCTCAATCCAAACATGTTCCATCAAGACTCTCGGTAACACAAACGATAAAAATAAATAAAATGGTATTGAATTATTCGCCACTGCTAATTAATGAGAAAGAACGTAAGGGTGAGAAGAGCATTGTATGTTTTCAAGTTTCATAAGGGATAATAAAGTAAAACAATAGGCATACACATAATCTGAATTCGAGTTTACATTAACCCTAACTCCGAAGATCCCAAACTTGGACTAGATAAATAAACAACTTAATCTCACAAACCAAGCAATAAAGATGAGCTGTTAAAAGATCTTGTAAAGAAACCACAAACGGAAACCTTAAATTTATGATGAAAATTGATGTTAGAGCAACATTTAATTACATACCTTTTTGTTTGTTGAAGAACTCAAGCAAAAATGTTCTGGTGTTGTGGAACTCAATCGGTAGCTTGTTATATGCCAATTAAGTATGAATGTTGATTTGTTCAAAAGAGAAAATGTTGAAGCAGACGTATTTAATTCGGATTAAAGGGTGTGTTTTATTATGAAAATTTGTCTTAGAGGGTTAGTCGGGATTGCATGAACTTTAAACTATTTATTTGTTATTTTATTTTTAAACGAATTCATTGTTCCCATTTCTTATTCCTAGCTTCTAACCCCATATGCCCAACGTGACAACCCTTATTAAATACATCTTTGATATTTAGAATGTACGTACATCTAGGAAATTGAGTATGATTCGGGTTTTGCTAATGGCAGGCTAAGGGTTGTGGTTTAGAAGTGAATTTTTATTACAATTGGTTGTAGGAAACTAAATCATCCGATCAAAGTCAAGTGTTGGTTGTAAATCCGTATTTTTAAGGAGTGTCTCCGCTTTTTTCGAAATTCTCATCTAATTATAATCATTCATTGTAATCATGTAATAAAAATTGTATTATTAATCATAACCCTTAGGGCTTTCATTAGCAAAACCCTATTCTTTATACCATTTAGCTTTTTTTTATGGAGTATGATTGAATTATATTCACAATGTATATAACATAAAATCAATAGTTAAATTTTAACAACATCAACTTCAATACAATATCAATTAAACAAAGTCAAATCATTCGTCTAACAAAAATTTATACAATTATGTAAAAGCGCACGTGTGCACGGGTATTCTAACTACATAAGTATAAAAGATTTCACATAATGTTATTGAAAAGTCTTATTTAACAAAACGAGTATGCACCCGCAAAAGCTTTACTATGACAAGATAGAAATTTACATTCTCAACCAATTGTATTATTAAAATTAGATAACATACAATTTGTATGCGCAAATAATTAAAATCTAACTATATTGTAACCTATGTCAAACTACATAAAGTAATACTTATGTCAAAGCCCCATATCGGCATGGGCGGAGATAAAGGGGGCACAAGGGGCAGGTACCCCCTAGCGGAAAAAAAATTTGGAGTGTAAATTTTCAAAAATATTTGGCTTTTTTCGTAATCCCCCCTCCCCTAATTTATAGTGTAGTTTCTAAAATTTATTAAAGTGTCGCCCTCATCCACAATCAAATCATCTTGATCATATCACAATCAAATGTGAATTCTTTATAAATATTGCTTTTCTTTTTCTTTTTCTTTTTGAAAAATTATCACTCAATGAATTTTCTTTTACCCTTAACTAACTAGCCGTTAAAATCTCCACATATAAACTAACCCCCACTCTGAAACTCATCCATCATCTCTCCAACTTCATCTCCTTCACTTACAACAACTTTCTTGATCCCCAAACCCTAATCCAAACACCCAAACACCACCGCAAACCCATCATGGACAACAACACCACCCATCCAAACACCCTGACTTTCAACATCATCACCACCCCCAAACCCCAAACAACCAAAATCCTCGAGATCAACTGAATCTCAGCCCAAAACCTAACCAGTTCCACTAACATGCACCACATGCACACTTACGCTATCATATACATCAACCCCTCCACTAAACTACGCAGCACACTCGATACAATCGGCAACCAAAACCCCACTTGAAGTGACAAAAGTTCTTTTTTCGCATATCTGAAGATTTCTTGATCAGCGCCACGTCAGCGGTCACTTTTCAAATATACGCGGTGGGGTATTTATGCGATTATTTTGTTGAAACGGTTAGGGTATTTATTGCCGAGTAGTTCGATTAGTAAAAAAGTGCCAAAACCCGGTCTAAATTGGTAAACGTGATGATGAAGAACTAGAAGTAGATAAACGAGTCCATAAATTAGGGTTCATTTCCTTTGAACCACACTTTTATCTGGAAGTATCGATTATCCCAAATTATATCTGAAAATTAAATTAGGGGTTTGATCATGCTTATATCCCAAATTATACTCACTCTTGTGTGTTTGTTGGTTTTATTTTGGAACATAAAATTGTTTTATTAATGAAATTTTCTGAAATTTTTTGACATGTGATTTTACAGACACATTTAAAACATTGATTTATGCATTATTTACGCTAAACATACGATTCTTTTTCATAATAATCTACATATGAATGTCGATCTTTCGCTGAGTCTTTACTCATCAAAGTCCTCTATACTCTGGAATTGTTTCAAATTTTCAAACATGTGAATTGAAAGATCTTTATGTTCTTACGAGATTTAGGGTTTTCGCATAAACTTTCCCCTGTATATATAACCTCACATTTTACATGCTTACAAGACAGACACACGCAATCATTTCTTCCCTTTCCCACACATGAATCATTTTACTTGATCTCGATATATTTTTGATCGCAAAGAACATGACTTTCTTTCTAATTGATGAAGATGTAGTACACAGAAAGAAGACTACGCAACAATAGGAAACAATATTAGCTGTAAGCTATTATCTCTATCATTTTTTTAATGAAATACATGTACAGGAAGGACCCTGTTTACGACTATGTGATCATATTGTACATGACGCGGAAGCATACAACTACTATCGTCTCAGTCCCTTGGGCCAACTTTAATCTTATTTTTCAACCAAAATTAAGTAGGTTAACAAACTATGGTACTCCAAATATTTCACATTTAGTGATACAGAAAGAATATTTAAGCTCAAACTCGATAAATTAACTTGCATAGCCCGTTCTCAAATTACTATTCCCACACCAAGTAATTAATTGGCCAAATATCAAGCTTACAATTAACACACGAAGACAATTTTAAAAATTCTCCAGATAAAACATGCAACACCTTACATAGCATCTAGATCAATACCTCGAGCTTCAGCAATAATGACCTTTCTTGCACAATCTAAATAATCCTGCCACAGACGAACAAATGAAAGATAATTTCAATCTACCCCTAATATCAATTTGCAGAAGAAATTTGAATTGACTATTACGTTGAGTGTAAATTGGTCTTTTCATAATTCCATTTACTTCTCTTCATTTTATATTTTCAACTACTTCCATTAATCCATTATTGATTTTGTGCTGTAGTTTTTAAATAACATACAACTTTTTTATAACTATAAATAAAGTTACTTAATTATAAATCTTTTCAACTACTTCTATAAACTATTTTTGTGCTTTAATCTTTCATATAACATTTAAGTTTTCTAAATCTATAGATTATTCCATTGGCAAACAATAGTTAGCTATAATAAAAGTTTTTGGAGAGAAATTCAAATTCTACGTTTGATTAAAGTTCTGAATACAAAAAGTATTTTAGTGTTTCAGTTCTTAATACAAAAAGTTAAATATAAAGTTAGTTTAGGCTGATTGTGTTACAAGCCTAATTAATGTAACTAAGTTAATAATATTGTTCTTCTTATAAAATTAAGGGATCTATGAAAAATTTATATTTTAATATTTGTCATTTTTGCTCGAATACGAGTTATAAAACACTGTAATATAATTTAACTCATTACTTGAATGCATACCAAGTTTCATAAACGGATTGCCCAATTAGATTAATTCGAAGTTATTGGACGAGTCGTATTTTCATGTAAATCTTAATTGCACACACTAATAAACCTTAAAAACCATAATAAATAGATAAGTAGCGAAAATAAGTTTTTGATGAAAAGAATATATGGAATTAAACTAACTCATATAAGGTATTAACCTCACTGCGACGCATGGAAAAACAAACCTTGTTTAAGATCATATCTAAAATTCCACATCACAATAGGCAAAACCCCGAAACCCATATTTACTCTAGAAAATGCTTAGAAGACGGAACAGAAGTCATACCTGCAAAACAACAGTAGCAGATCTTTCAAAAACATTTTCTGTTATCTTTTTTCTTGCTGCCGGGTCCAAATGGAATGGAGTCAACAGATACTCCACATTCTGTTACAAAATTAAGCTTATCATAGAGGTTACTTATTACTGGGGCGTGAAATTTTTATTAGTGCACAAAGGAACAAAAAAAAGTGCATAACTGTGACACAGTCAAGGGATCCTTCCAAAAGGTATATCGGACATCATTAAGGTTCGTTATCTTGGCGAGTTCCTCAACAAATACTTCTACTTTGGTAACCTAATACAATAGTTTAAAAAAAAAAAAAAAAAAAAAAAAAAAAAAAAAAAAAAAAAAAAAAAAAAAAAAAAAAAAAAACAGCTTATAAATCTTAAGTAAATAAAAAACTGAAGTTAAACTATGGTAAAAATAATCAATTACATTTGGGTTGTCTTGTGGGTTGTCCTCTTCTTCAATAGGTACTCCAACAATAACGCCCCTCACAGATTCTTCTCTTATCTGCACAAAGACAAATAGAAAGAACTTTGAGTGCACGTCCTTCTAAACCATCAAATAAATTGTAAACCAGTGTTTGTTGGTTTCTTCTTATTTCACAGGTTGTTCACTTGTATATTCGGTATATATGAAAAGGTTTTGGGACAGAAATATGTAACACAATAACAAAAACTTGTATTGGTTTATAACTTGCAACTGATATATTGATTGATTGATGTTGATTACAGAACTTGACATATATATACTGATTGAATCGGTGTCTTCAAGAGACATGTCGATTCTTTTCTAAACGTTATACCTATTCTAAACGTTGTAACCTAACTAAACGGTTTATACCGTTTCTACCCATTATGACCCAGCCCAATACCGGTTTACAGAATTCTAAACTTTACATAATACATACTTATACTATTCTAGTTTATAAATAAAAAACTAAACTATGGTAAAAATAATGAATTACATTTGGGTTGTCTTGTGGGTTGTCTTCTTCTTCAATAGGTACTCCAACAATAACGCCCCTCACAGATTCTTCTCTTATCTGCACAAGGACAAATAGAAAGAACTTTGAGTGCACGGTGCTTCTAAACCATCGAATAAATTGTAAACAAGTGCATGTTTATAATCTAGATAAATTAAAACTAAACGAGAGTAATTTAAACTCTCACAAAAAGGTATAAGGCAAACTAACCAAACGACGAAAACTTTGAGCAATGCTATTACTGTCCTTCCTGTGCATAACACAAACACTGCAGCGTATACAAACAGACAATTATCTCGTAACATATTGCAATCAAGTATGAAACATACATAACAGGTAGAGTGATATAAGAGATATTTATGCACGTGTATCTCAGCAAAAAGTTTTGAATTCATGGTAATTTTTTACTGTTAAATTGTTAAAAGCAACGAAAGAGGTCAGATATATAACATATTCTATTGGTAAAATAATTTTGCAGTTGCAATGAGTTCATACCGATATGGTTCAGCAGTGCCAAGATCTGCAACTGCCACACCGACATGTTTAGCCCCAACATGCAGACCAAGTAATCGCACAGGCTTCCAAACAAGCTGCTGCACTAACAAGTCCTTGAATAACTTGTATGACTCCGCCATGTGCTTCATCTAATAAGTCATGATTTAAAAATTACTACTTTAACATGTAACCTATCAAATAATTATGATTTGTGAACTCACTCCCTTGGAAAACAGATTCGCTATTTTAAAATGCTACTAAATGCAACACAAGATACAAAAACGTCATCATAGTGTTTCTATCATTGCATATGCTTTATATCAAAACTGAAACTTCAACTAGCTAGTATAAAAGACAGCAGATTTATTTTGTACTTTTATTATTAAAATCTTGATTCTTGATCACTTCCCACTAAAAAATAGTGTAGAAAGAGCATAGACAAACCAACAAGAAAAAGAATAATACTAACAAAACCTAAAAAGTGTAACTTTTAGTTTATCTAGTGTAAATATATATAAAACTAAAATAAATTTATGGGCATTTTCATAGTCCATAGCATACTAGACTGGTAGTGTTGACTAAACCGATCACCAAAGCACCAAACCCACCACACAAACATTCCTCATTTAAACACAAATGCACCTCACAACACTCTCACATGCACACAAAAACAAAGACATTTGGTTCGGTGGTTACCAACCCACCTCCAAATTAGTGATTCCAGGAGGGGTTGAAGAGGGGTGTAATGGTGGTTCATGCATGATCACCCCTCCCACTACGACTAGTCTTATAAAGTATGATGCCCTCCAACCTCCCCGAAACTCACAACCACCGACTTTAAGACCGAGTCAAGAACAAATCTCTTAATATCGAATCTTATCCCTTCATTTCATATCTATAAAATGAAAGATTTATACTACCAACCCCACCTAATTTTTCCAGCGGATTGCTTCTCATGTTCATACGGATACTGTTATACTGATACTGTTGACTAATGGTATGTGCTATTTTACACATACTTTTGACCTTAGTTTAAGTGATTTATAGACCAAAAACTAACGTGAAACGCCAAAGATATCTTGTTTTTGTGTTTGTGATCGTGCAGGGACGGATATTGCATAAATAGCACAAAAGTCAACCAAAAAGCC
>LBNU01011636.1:261897-276018 GCA_014162995.1 Artemisia annua | reverse complement strand
TTCCCTCCAAAATCACTTACTTTCTCATCCGGTTTCATTCGTAGAGTCTCTAGTTCACTTCTTAAAGTTTGCAGTCTTGCCTTTTGAACTAAGTCGGCCCCCAAATACTTGACTTTAATTGATTCCCATACTTCTTTTGCAGTCGAGTATTGTGCTACTTGCATTAAAACATCTTGAGGCAATGTTTGGAAGATCATTGCCTTTGATGTGTTTTCTTTCTTCTCATTTGCTTTGTCTCCTTCTTTCACTTCTATTGCATCCCAAATGCCATATGCCTTCAATATTGTTTCCATCATGATTGCCCATGTTGTGTAGTTTGTGTCACTAAGTTTCGGGCATTGAAGTGCAATATTTTGTTCTTTGTCGTTCGTCATGCTTTGACGTGCTTTAGCCTTTCTAGCCTTCTTTCTTCCTATCTTTCTTTGTTTTGCTTGTACCACTCAGGTTTTCTTTTGCTTATTATCTGTGCCACTAAGGTCTTGTTTGCCACGAAGGACTTGATTTCCACTAAGGATGTTGCCACTAAGGATATTGCCACTAAGGATGTTGTCACTAAGGATTTTGCCACTAAGGATTTTTCCACTAGGATGTTGATTCGGTTTTTGCTACTTTCATCAATCGGGATTTTTCTCGCTAGTGGGAAATTTCTATCTTACTAACAATCAATAAAAAACTTTTCCTAATTTATATGGAGTAGTAAATAGTAAATAGGTTGAAAGAATTAAAACCGGTCGATTAGGGCAAACACCAGACGTCTTCTTCTTCTGATGGTGGTTACTTGACGGTTTCTTCCTTTTCTGATTCGTGATTCCAATATCGCTACACACCAGGTTGTACAACAACCATTCGCTTTTGATTCTTGCTTTTCAATCGATGGCCACTTACACTCGTTCTTCCCTGGATTGATTAAACTCTTGCTCTGATACCAATTGTTGGTTTCTTCTTATTTCACAGGTTGTTCACTTGTATATTCGGTATATATGAAAAGGTTTTGGGACAGAAATATGTAACACAATAACAGAAACTTGTATTGGTTTATAACTTGCAACTGATATATTGATTGATTGATGTTGATTACAGAACTTGACATATATATACTGATTGAATCGGTGTCTTCAAGAGACATGTCGATTCTTTTCTAAACGTTATACCTATTCTAAACGTTGTAACCTAACTAAACGGTTTATACCGTTTCTACCCATTATGACCCAGCCCAATACCGGTTTACAGAATTCTAAACTTTACATAATACATACTTATACTATTCTAATTTACAATTTCTAACCAAACTATACTAAGTTTAGTTTAACATCCAATAGTGTTTATAATCTAGATAAATTAAAACTAAACGAGAGTAATTTAAACTGTCACAAAAAAGTATAAGGCAAACTAACCAGACGACGAAAACTTCGAGCAATGCTATTACTGTCCTTCCGGTGCATAACACAAACACTGCAGCGTATACAAACAGCCAAAATTATCTCGTAACATATTGCAATCAAGTATGAAACATACATAACAGGTAGAGTGATATAGGAGATATTTATGCACTTGTATCTCAGCAAAAAGTTTTGAATTCATGGTAATTTTTTACTGTTAAATTGTTAAAAGCAAAGAAGGAGGTCAGATATATAATATATTCTATTGATAAAATACTTTTGCGGTTGCAATGAGTTCATACCGATATGGTTCAGCACGTGCATTACTGCCAAGATCTGCAACTGCAACACCGACATGTTTAGCCCCAACATGCAGACCAAGTAATCGCACAGGTTTCCAAACAAGCTGCTGCACTAATAAGTCCTTGAATAACTGGTATGACGCCGCCATGTGCTTCATCTAATAAGTCATGATTTAAAAATTACTACTTTACATGTAACCTATCAAAATAATTATGATTTGTGAACTCACTCCATTGGAAAACAGATTTGCTGGTTTAAAATGGTACTAGCTGCAACATAAGATACAAAAACACCATCATAGTGTTTCTACTCATGCACATGCTTTATATCATGTAGATAAAGGGGGGGCGGGGGGGAGGGGGCGCGTTGTAAGCCACTTTGAACTGAGCATAAAAATAACTGAAACTTCAACTAGTATAATAGAGGCAGATTTTATTTTGTATTTTTATCATTAAAATCATGATCACCTCCCATTGAAAAAAAAAGAATATAAAAAGAGCATAAAGACAAACCAACAAGAAAAAGAATAATACTAATAAAACCTAAAAAGTGTAACTTTTAGTTTATCTAGTGTAAATATATATAGAACTAAAATCAATTTATGGGCATTTTCATAGTCCATACCATATTAGACTGGTAGTAGTGGTTGACTAAACCGATCACCAAAGTACCAAACCCACCACACAAGCATTCCCCATTTTAAACACAAATAAACCCCACAACACTCTCACACACAAAAACAAAGACATTTGGTTTGGTGGTTACTAACCCACCTCCGAATTGGAGGTTCCACGCGTGGTTGAAGAGAGGGGTGTAATGGTGGTTCATGTGTGATCACCCCTCCCACTACAACCAATCTTATAAAGTATGGATGCCCTCCAACCTCCCCGAAAATCACAACCACCGACTTACAAGGATAAGACTCAAGATCAAATCTCTTTATATATAATCTTATCTCTTCATTTCAAATCTATAAAATGAAAGATGTATACTATCATCCACCTAATTTTTCCATTGGATTGAGATCTTTTCATGTTCATATAGATAATGTTGACCAAAGAGGAAGAAAATAAATGAAAAGATGGCCCGCTTTTAATGGAAATCAATGGCTCACTATTTTCGTTCACACTTACAATATGTGGCAACATGATGTTATTATGAATATAAGAGAACTTCTAACCCTCCAAGCCAAGGTGATCCTAACCCCTCTATCCTTCCTTTACCCAACAACTTCATAGCTGACATACTTGTCTTGCAACGTGGAGAGATACTAAACCGTTGAACCATTTGCAAACATGGAAAGCCCAACCATCAGGTCCTTGTTAAATGGAAGGGACGTGACTTATCAGAATCAACATTGGAGACCGCTGATGAGATAGTTATACGTTCCGAGACGTCGGAATTTGAGTACAAGGTCCATTTCGAAGAAGGGGATATTGATATAAATCGGGTCACCCATTAAGAAACCGGATTCGCGAGTAATGTGTGCTTCAGAGGGATTTCCGTCTTCACATATGGCTTTGTGCACATATTTGACTACTTCGATGGCTATATGTCATAGAGTGGCAGATTCATCAAAAAAGGTGTGTTTAGGTTTTACTTTGATTGTAATGTATGATATGATGCTATTGGTATTCGCCGCCACCCTCGGATGCAAGCAGAGGTAATGATAGTTTATTGTCTAAAATAATTAAAAATGCCATATATAAGGGTGAGAAGAGCATCGTATGGTTTCAAGTTTCATAAGGGATAATAGAATAAAACAATAGATATAAACATAATCTAAATTCGAGTTTCACATTAACCCTAACGCCGAAAATCCCAAACTTGGACTAGATTAATAAACAACTTAATTTATACGAACCAAGCAATAAAGATGAGCTGTTAAAAGATCTTGTAAAGAAACCACAAATGGATACCTTAAATTTATGATGAAAATTGATGTTAGAGCAACATTTAATTACATACCTTTTTGTTTGTTGAAGAACTCAAGCAAAAATGTGCTGGTGTTGTGGAACTCAATTCGTAGCTTGTTATAAGCCAATTAAATATGAATGTTGATTTGTTCAAAAGAAAAATAGTATGAATGTTGGAGCAGCTGTATTTAATTCGGATTAAAGGGTGTGTTTTATTATGAAAATTTGTCTTAGAGGGTTAGTCGGGATTGCATGAACTTTAAACTATTTATTTGTTATTTTATTTTTAAACCAATTAATTGATGTTCCCATTTCTGATTCCTATCTTCTAACCCCATGCCCAACGTGACAACCCTTAGAGCATCCACTATGGGAGGTATAAGAATAGGTCCAAAAACCTTGAAAAGGTTTATGTTTTATATTAGCCATAGTGGAGTTTCATTTTATACCTATGTGTCATCAAAAGGTCCTAAATGTTAGACCTCTTCGTAATCTCAAGACATTTAATACATGTGCTATGTGAAATAATTATAAAGCTTTAAGATATTATATCATAGTAGAAATAGGTTTATTAACTCAAAAGGTCTAAAACTTGTTGATGTGGCATGAAAAATTTAATTTATAAAGCTTTATAATATTTTGCCATAGTAGATGCCCTTATTAAAGACATCTTTGATATTTACGCTTGGTGTTTACGTCACGTCGGTAGAATGTACTTACATACAGGGAATCAGTATGACGTTCTTTATACCCTTTAGCTTTTTTGTACGGAGTATGATTGAATTATATTCATAATCTATATAAATAATAGCAATAGTTAAATTTTAACAACGTCAATTTCAATACAATGTCAATTAAACAAAATCAAATCATTCGTCTAACAAAATCTATACAATTATGTAAAAGCGCACATATTTTAACTATATAAATGTGAAAGATTTTACATAATATTATTGAAAATTTTTATTAACAACAAGTGTATATATGCACCCAAAAGCTTTGCTATGCCAGGAAAGAAATTTACATTCTTAACCAATTATATTATTGAAATTAGATGACATACAATTTGTATGAGCAAATAATTAAAATTTAACTATATTGTGACCTATGTCAAACTACATTAAGTAATACTTATGCCAAAGCCCCATACGTCTACGAGTTTATATAACCGGTTATATAACTAATAATCTGATATAACTATATATATTTTGTCTATGATCGTAGAAAATCAAATCATCTTGATCACAATCAAATGTGAATTCTTTGTAAATATTGAATTTTTGCTTTCAAAATTATCACCTAATGATTTTTATTTTAGCTATACGGCAGGCATTTTTATTTTAAAAACTAAGGTGAAGACTAAATTCACGTGATTTACTTTTCATATTTACCGATATGCTTAATATGCTTTATTAATTTTCAGTTTTCAAATACTTATCAATATCGTTAATTTGACCGGTTTAACCGGTTAACCAAAATACCCTTATTTGTTTTTTGAGATTATTTTTAGGGTAAAGACCATAAAATAACAACTTACTTTCTCCATTTTACCGAGATGAAACACGTACTTTTTTATCAACATTTAAGCCAACGAAACTTGTAAATATTGTTCTAAGGTCAACAAAAAGACTTATTATATTAAAAATAATAATTAAAATGACTATATTACCCTTGTCTTCTTAAACTATATCCATCATCTTCTTCCAGCTTTTCTTACCCACCATTTTGTCAGATCTCCTCAGCATATTCGTTTATTATCATCAAGCATTGTCTTTAAAGACAAGTATAAATGCAAACACATAACACTTATCATCTTGGCATTCGGCATTCGCCAACAATAATTCCAATCCGACATCATAAGTATTACAAAGTCAACCATAACCTTAACCCCACATTATCCAAAAAACATCCACCTAAACATAAATATCACAATTCTTCATATGTAAATTACCTATAGCAGATGAACCAACAAAGAAACACATTACAATCATCATCATCAAGAGTCTCCATCTTTGTTCCATATAAACTATTAAAAAAAAGTCCAACAACAAACCGACAAAAAAATTATAAACCTTAAACAAGAATCTTTTTTTACAGGGTTTACAAATATAACACAGACAGATTTACTAACCTTAATTATTAGATCGTTGTGTCGTGTAGAATAGAATAGATGGTGGGTTTTGTTGGATTGAAAATTACTGGGTTCTTGGAGGAATTTGTGCGTGTTTTGTTGGGTTGAATTAATAAAATGGGTTTGTTGTTGTAACGAATATAAGGATGGATGGGAAGCGTGTGCTTCTTGTTACTCACGAGTTTGACCCACACCGATTCTCACACGAGTGTGAATCAATGTTACCTACCTTGTATAGCTCGGATCTACAAAAAAAATGACGATTGAAGCTCGTGGTGATGGTGGTTGGTGATATTTGGCGCGTACAGTGATTGTGAGTAACAGGGGGGTCACTAAACAAGGTGTGGTGGTGGAGGTGAGTGGTGGAAACAGATGGTGGAGACGCGTTAAGTACCAGGTGGTAGAGATGAGTGTTATTGGTGGCGCGTGGTGTTGATAGTAGTGATGAGGGGATCAGTAGGCGTCGATTGGTGGTTGTGGTGTGGGATCTTATGTAAATGCAATGATGTTCTTCCTCCCTGCTTCATTTTTCAATTTTGGTGTGGGAATGAAAAGAAGAAGATGAGGGGTATAGTTAAGAAGACAAGGGTAATATAGTCATTTCAAGTATTATTTAAAATATAATACAACTTTTTGTTGATATCGGAACAATAATTGACAGTTTCGTTGGCCTAAATGTTAATAAAAAAGTAGATGTTTCATCTCGGTAAATTGAAGAAAGTACGTTGTTATTTTATGGTCTTTACCCTTATTTTTAAATGTATTTATACGAAAAGTTAGCGATATCGACAAGTACTCACGAAAAAGTAAATTATGTGAATTCACCATAAAAACTTATATTACGAAAATCTCCTTACCCTTATAAACTAGCCGTTAAAATCTCCATATATAAACCCCACTCTCAAACCCATCCATCATCTCTCCAACTTCATCTCCTTCACTTAAAACAACTTTCTTGATCCCAAAACCCTAATCCAAACACCCAAAAACACCACCATGGAGAACCCCATCTCCAACACCCATATCCAAACACCCCGCCTCTCCACATCCACATCCTCCCCACCCCAACCCCAACCTCAAACAACCAAAATCCTCGAGATCAACTTAATCTCAGCCCAAAACCTTACCACTTCCACTAACATGCGCCGCATGCACACTTACGCTATCATACACATCAACCCCTCCACTAAACTACGCAGCACATTGGACATTATCGGCAACCAAAACCCCACTTGGAATGACAAGTTCTTTTTTCGCGTATCCGAAGATTTCTTGATCAGCGCCACGTCAGCAGTCACTTTTCAAATATACGCGGTGGGGTGTTTAAAAGATTATTTCGTTGGGACGGTTAGGTATTTATTGTCGAGTAGTTCGATTAGTTCGAGAAACGGCGCGGTTATTGGTTTGGCGGGGTTTTCGGCTTTGCATATTAGGAGAAGGTCTGGGAGAGTCAATGGCGTGTTGAATATCGCGGCGACGGTTTATAATAGCGACGATTTCCCGTCGCTGAACGGGGTCGAGGCGATTTGTTTTCGTGACATGATTGCGGAGAGTGATCGGAGGTTGACGCGTTTTTTGAATAATGTTGGCGCCAAAAGTGATAATAACGATAATGATGATGTTAACGGTAAAGTTAATGAAAAAGATAACGGAGAATCTGGTTGTGGCACGGAGGCGGGAACGGCGGTTAAGGGTGGTGTTAAGTTGAATATTTTGGCGGGAAAGAGTGGTGGTTTGTTATGTGGGTTAGTTTCACCGAAAAAATCTGGACCGTTGGATCGGAATGTTGTTAAGATTGTTAAAGATAAAGATTAAGATGGACGGTTGAGATGAGATTAGGTTTAGTGGTTAAAAGATGAAAAGTGGTCAATTACTGTTTTGACCTTAGTGTTTGAATGTGTAGACCGTTATGTAATTATGTATGATCCATGATTGTATTGAAGCTGATTCATAGAGGTTAAGTAATTTTTTCTTCATTTTTTTTGTAAATCTTTGTTTGGATATTCATGGTGCATTTTAATTTTGTTTTTGATAAGATCTTATGATATCATTCGAGTCGGTCGTTCGATGTTTTGTACAAAGATCTTATTTAAAACAAGCTCGAAAATATCAAGAAGCTCCTGCCCCTCGAAATACCAGTTTCAGTAGCCTGGGGTCGCTACCGGGCTATGTGTAACTTAAATATGTCCTGAGACTTGTCTGCATCCTTCAGTAGATCATACATCAACAATGTGTAAATGAGTTTCAAATATAAGAGAAAATGAAATGATAGTTTTAGATATACAGTATGTTTTTATACTGAAATCGACTGTGTTTCATATTAGCTGCATTAGTTCCTAAAGGGTAGATTGTAGTAGTTTGTGGCGAGGTGGCATCAGAAATTGGCGTTGCTGCTAGTACGTTGCCTATAGATATGTTAACAACATCTGAGTCGCTCAACGAAGAGATGAACTCCTTAACATGGGCAAATCTCATACAGATATTGACAGAAGTTATCAAGGCTTGCTACAACGACGCAAACAAGTCAAGACCTTGAGTTTTTTGCCACACTTGGTGAGCAGATCTTAAACCTAGGTAGAGATTCTTATATTTACAAAATTTGCTTATATCATAATTACCCAAAGGGAGTAGGGATTATTGAGTAAAGATTAATTTGTGAAGCTATCATAATCTCAGAAAAGAAACAGAGAAACAAATTTATTCATATAACAAACACACATTTTACAAGTCATATGCTCCAATACTAATAGCCATCACACTACACAACTCCGTAACTCATCTTTGACTACAGAACCACGGCAGCGGCCCTTGTTTAGTTTTGCTTTCTTCTTTTTTGACAGTTTTTTCTCCAAATCCTTGACTCTTCCTGTAAGCTCTTTTATGACATCAAGTTGTTGGTTCCCTGCTTTCATCAGCTCCTCCACTGCCACCCGAAGCCTCTCGTTTTCATCCATTAGCTTTTTATCATTGCCACGGCTTTCCGTTGGTGACACTGGTGAAACTCCTCCAAGATCCTCGATTAGAACTTCTGTAGAGCTATCAGCGTCATCTGCCTTTGGAGCTTCTGTTGAGACAATGAAGTCTTCCTGTACTTCGTTTGTGGCATCTTCTGTTGGCAAGTCAACCTCCACCACGGTCTTTGGTGGGAGTTGGATACACTCGGTTACAAGCTCTTTGTCATGCGTTTTCACACTGCCATCATCTTGATATTCTGTTACACCTACGACTTCAGGATGCTCACATGACTCCACAATTTCGACATTACTTTTGGACTGTGCTTCTGTCTGATCGGACTGGGCTTGTGCCTGATCAGACTTCACTTCCTCTGCAGTCTGTTCTTTCTCTGGCATCTCAAGTTGGTTGTTGGTAAGCTCTACGATGTCTTGTTGACTTCCTGATTCCACCTGTAGTTCGAGGTTGACATCATGAACATCTGCACAACTGTCATCCGACTCTACAAATTCGACATTAGTATCAGATTCAGCTCGATCAGATTTCCCTTGGATGCCATTATCTACAGGCGATTCGGTCTCCACCACCATCTCAAGTTGATTGTCGGTAAGCTCTACGGTGTCTTGCTGACTTTCCGACTCCACCTGTGCGTCGAGATTGACATCACCAACTTCCTCACAAGCCTCATCAGATTCCACCAATTTGATATTGGTGACAAAATCATCTGCCTCACGTTTCTCTTGGATGGCATTATCTAGAGGTAACTCAGACTCCACCGACATCTCATGTTGGTTAGTATCAAGGAAATTGGTGCCCTGTTCACCTATTTGCTCAGGCTTGACATCATGAGTTGCGTGTACAGCATTAGTATCTTCAGCTTCACAACTCTTAACTCCACATGTATCCGACTCCATAGTCTCAGTGTTACAATCAGATTGGGCATGTGGCTGATCAAGCTTGTCTGCAGTCGCATTATCTACAGGTTGCTTGGTCTCAACAGACCCGTGAAGCTCATTGTTGATACTTTCTTCTGTAGTCTTCTCATTATGCAATTCCACTTTTTGCTCAACGTTAGTATCACAGAATTCTGCTCCAACATCTTGAGATTCAGTACCTTTTAATTCATGATTCTCACATATACCCAAATCAGAGTCCACGAGTTTGACGACATTGCTATCTGATTGTGCTTGTCCCTGATCAGACTTCTCCTGGCTAGCGTCCTCTTCTAAATGCATAACCTTTTCCGTGCTAGACGCACTTTCCACACTCGGGGTTTCAGCTTTTACGACTGTTAGAGAATCAAGCTTCTCTTGTAAACACACAAGCTCCTTTGCAACTGATTTCCTAGTGTCCCGTACAACTGGATGCAGACCCTGATAAATAACATATCAGAAGACAAGTATTATAAACCTTTAATAATCATATGCAATCTAAAGATGACTAAGCAGCCGACTGAAACATTTAGTATTCCAAATAACAGATGGAAATAAACCAACATAGAACTTTAACGAATAAATTAGTATGCAATTGAAATACCTGAATAGTGTCTAGCTTTAGCAGAAGGCTCATTATGGTCTCTCCGATAATCAATTTTTGTTTTTCATGGGTGCGTATGGTAGAGGAGGAGGATTCCAGATCCTGAATACGCTTCTTCAGCTCATCAACCTGTTTCCTAACTCCACTGATTTGCTTTAGCTTCGTTAATGGCTGTGATTTCCTCACTTCGAAGCCACGATATGCGGACTGTATGATCAAAGCCGCTTCAGTTTCAAGCAATTTCTTCTTCTTTGTCACTCCGCAAACCAATCCCTTACCACTTTGATTCCCTTCACCCTTTGCTGCATCCTCACAAGGATCAGCAGGACGATCTTTTTCTACCTTCTTGACATAATCAGACACTTGAATCTTTTTGATATTGCCTTTACTTTGCTCATCCTTGCTCTTCTTTAAGCCTTCTGACAACTCCGTTTGCTGCTGAGAAGTTTTTGGATGTTCCAAATTAGACCCTTTTGATCTTTGTTTATCAGCAGGAGGACTAGGTGACCGTGAACTCTTCTTCTTTCCTGGCAGCGGATCAATGCGTAAACATACAGGAGGTAATTTGGATGCCTTCGGTGAAGCCTTTCCCTCTATGTCATTATTTGTATTCTTCACAGAATCCGACTTCGGCTTCTGTATGACTTTTGGGCTTTTCTGTCCCTCATATGCCTGCAATTGTTTCACAGGAATCACCTTTTGGACAGCATGCTTAGTACTCGTATCTGATTCGGTCTCACTGCCAGAACCATCATTGTTTTTCATTCTCAGTAGTTTCTTTTCACCAGGCATTCCCTTGTCCGCTACTAAGTCAACATTGTTCTCTTTCTTTTCGTTTTCCATTTCCTTATTCTTAGAAGGCAACCAAAATATCTGATACGGGAAACTGTTATAATCATCCCCATTCTTTTGTTTTCGGTCTATTTCACCATTTCCACCTTTCTTCACAGGTTCATGATGCTTTGACAAAACAGGATCATGGGGCTTATTCTCTTTCTCAGTCGCCTTTGGTTCTGTCTTCATATATTCAGGAGGAACCCACATGATTGGATAAGGACAGTCCTTTAACAATAGCGGAACCAAAGAGTCATTTGTCTTCTTATCGACTTCTGGCTCCTCTTGTACAATCCTTGGCTTCTTTTCATCTTCCACACGATTGCAACTAGAGCACCGATGTCCATCATCGTTCTTTTTGTCATAGTCGTACCTAGGCTGCTCAACCGAATAATGTGGTGGTGGAATATGGTAACCAGGATAAGCACCGGGAAACGGAGGATACAACCCGTGAGAGTAGAATGATGGTGGCGGTGGTGGGTAGTGAGGGTATGGAGGTCGGTAACTGTACGGACCACCACCGTAATAGCCATGGTTGCAACAACCATGATACTCATGTGGGACAGGATAAGGGTTATTGGCACCATAAGGCCATGGTTGTTGATATGGCAGAATCATGGTACTAGGATCCATTTTCATATGAGGTTTGATCTCTTTGGCTCTTGGATCATCGTTTGGAGCATAAGGCATTGGAGTAGTGTGATGGTGGTATGAGTACGGGTATGCAGAATACATTATCACGAGCTTGGTCGAATAAGTACGACCGGTAAGTTGAAGTTATGACAGCACTTAACACCTAAAACCAACAACCAAAGCGGGTTTCAGCCATCAAAACACATTAATTGGGGTCCAAGTAATACTATTCCATATTCATCATCACTCTTAATAATCATCAATCTAGATAACAGTACAAAGGGACATTTAGCGTCGCATATCGAAAGCACATAAGTAAAAATGATTTTAAGAAAGCCAAATGGGTCATTATACATGTTATATACTTTTTCAAACACAAACACAACTAATCTGATTCCAAACAACATCTAAAACGGTACTGTTAAACTCCAATTTTATGAGGTGTCTCATAGAATGTAATGTATTTTTGTCTTTCCAGGACATACATACATCTAACTTGAAACTTATTTTTTTTATTCTTTTGCTATGTATTTGATTTTTTGATTATATGTACCATTATGAGTAAATTCGATACATATTCAAATGATTATTCATTAAAATGTATCAAACTTTACTCGTAAAGCTCATGAATAACATTTCATATAGGGATTAAGTTATAGAATAACAACAAACTTTCTTCATTTGCTCGTTTTGGTACGTGAACTAATTAAAAGATGTCCAATAGTAACGATTTGCACATTTTGATGATGTGCCATACCTGGAAGTCTGACACGTGTCACCATTTATAACATGACACGTCATCAAAATGTGCAGATTGGAACACTTATGAAAGTTTTGCTGCTATTGCACATGTTTTAATTAGTTCACGTACCAAAATGAGACAATGAAGAATGTTTGTTGCTATTGTATGACTTAATCCCTTTCATATAAAAGACAAACTAAAAGTTCGTATAGTAAATTGGAAAGAAAAAAAATGGCTCGAATGCTCAATAGGCAATACTAAGTGTCAGGTATTATCCCTAGCGTACATCAGAGTCTAAAGGATCGGCATCCTGACATCCTGGGTAACCTAAATAGGGAAAGGAAAATGATTTGCATCACTAAAATTTATGCCTAAAAACATGCCTAACTCTAAGATCACAAGACATGGCAAGATTAGTGGTGAAGATTATGTAAGAGAAAATGTATATGACTATATTCTACATGTCACATGATGAATTATTTATGCATGAATTTAGCCATATGAATTAGGTCTCCCGGAGAACCACATCCGTTTTGCATAGTTTGGTTCACTTTTTAAACATAAGAGAGCTAAAAACCTGTCTCAAAAAAGCTATATAGATTCCATCTAAAATATGAAAACTATAAATAAAGATGAAAACAACAAACAGAAAAGTGTATCATATTTTACAAAACAGATCACAATCTAGTAATCCCGGAACAAAATAAATAGCTCAAAACAACAAAACATTCCACATATACAAACAAAAAGAAAGTAAACGAAAAAAATAAATAAAAAAATAAATACTTACAGATACAATAGATGAAGAACAAATAAGATATCCACTAAAACGGTTCCACAAATCCAAATGACTCAGATATCAGTTCAATAATCACGATCCACCAACCCAATAATAACAATATAACTTGTTTTACGTTTGTTCTTTGCTCTCTTTTAATTTGTTTTCTCGAAATGTTGATATTTTCCATTTGATTATGCTTTTTATTTATAGGGATGTGGTCCCTGTCTACCGTTTTCGAGAGTTTTCTCGCGTTTCCTCTTTTAGCTAGCGACCGAAGTGTCCAGATTTTTCTTTCTTTATTTAGCAACGTGTACTTTCCACATTTGACTAGGCCATGAATAAGCCCATTTATGTTTATTTATTTATTTATTTTTTCTTGAGCAAAGCCCATTTATGTTATTGGACGAGGACATCATATATAACTTGATTATTACAAGTCCATTTATACACGCACGTACTTGAAAGAAAGCATAAGAGTGCCTATTGGGTTGAAAGTTAATACCAACTGGATACGAACCCACAAATTACGGGAAACTTAAGCGCTTGTTTAACATTTTGATTAAGTAATATTTAATTAAAAGATAGACCTACGTTGTATTTGGGAGAAGATTTATAGATTAGGGGTGTGCACGGTTCGGTTTGGGTCAGTTTTTGGCTAAAACCGAAACCGTACCGAAATGTTCGGTTTTTATAGAACCCAAAACCGAAACCGTTCGATTTTTGGTGGTTCGGTTTATTATCGGTTTCAGTTCGGTTTTTTGGTTTTTTCGGTTTCTAACTGTTTGTATTTGGGCATGGCAAATTTTTACCAACAAACTTGTATTATAAAGAAAATTAGTTACTCTTAATTACCTTTTTTTTTTTTTTTTAAATATACGTGAAAGCTCCATTTTTGGCTATACATATCATGCTTC
>LBNU01011636.1:234128-260964 GCA_014162995.1 Artemisia annua | reverse complement strand
CAATCTAAACATAATAATGTTTATGCAATACCTTTTTTTTGGGTAAAGGGTTGATACCCGGTAATTATTAAAAGAAAAAAGGATTTAGAAACAGAGGGTGGTAATGAGCCACCCTAACTTAACGCGTATTATGCTTTGAACACGCTCAAACATACAACCAATCAGCTACATAAACTAAAGAGACTACTAAAATATAAAACACAAGAACCACAGCCTCTAGCTTAACCAACAGTCTAGCATCCATATAAACTTTTCTTTGTTTTCTTTATTTTTTTTTACTGCATTACTAGATCTGAATTTTATTTGTCTTGACCTTAAGTGATTTCATAGTGGGATAACTTATATCATAATCATCCAGTTCTCACTGTCATTCTCCCCCCTGAATGAATATCATTTAAACATCCCATTGATGTTGTGGTGATTTACTTATATCCACAATTAAAATCTTCAATGGGAAATAGTTGACCAAAACATTCAAATGGAGACATATAGATTGTGGCAAGATGCGAATCATAATTAATACATGCCCCATAAGCTAAAAGTTTTGTTCTCATAAATTATTGGCTTTGCATCACTGAAGAGGATAAATTTTCAACAAAAGCATCGCGTAGAACATGGGCTCTTTTATTCAACACTTATTCCAATAAGCCTGCCAAACGTAAAAGTACCACCAGCATTTAATATTTAATTGAAATCCGATGCGCATTATGGGAAGTCGGCCACAATCCGCTAACTTAAGGCGCTTGATGACATTTGGACATGCAGTTTTAAACTCAAAAATGATTCCTACAGGCAGAGGTATAGGCCTCGTACACCCCATTATTTAAATATAGGACGAAATCTTACTTTAATTTGTTGGTACATTTATGAACAATTACGCAAGAAACATCAAATCTATCTTGAGAACTTTGGTCCGTATACATTTCAGCATCATTGACCCGGATGGTCACCGGCATCATCAAAATAAACTGCCATAATATAGTTAACCAATGGTAGATTGCACTTTCTATGAAACAACAAATAATATGGGATAATAAATCCACATTCTCCAACAAATCTTAATAACCTTTATGGCTTTCAATTTTAATGATTAATATATCATTAGCTATAGCTTATAAAACAAGAACATCTTATAGCGTATATACACAATTGCGAACTATTATATCCATTTAAACCCAATATTGAAGTGTCTATAACAAACATCAATAATAATAATGGCACGCTCTATAAAACTCGATAACAGTAATAAGATTCTATTTCTAACTAATACAACTTTTAACAGTATATGTAAGTTTCTAACATACTTTATTTTGTCACATATTTACACTCCAGTAGCCCATACATCATATTCTGTAATCAGCAATTATATACTTCAAAATAGTCATGTATATTATATTGATTAACTGTCAGTTTATTACGACTAGTCAAAGTGTAACAATCAGTAACAAGCTTACTCATAAATTTTAGGGTCTATCACTCTTTGACATATATCTAAAAACTTTTATAAGTTGGTTTATATAGTTTTTCTCGTAGATTCGAATAATTATCTATTACAAATCAATAATTAGCTAATGATTACTTTGTATCGGGGGTGAACCCAAACACGTCTTTATGTAATATGAGCAAAAGTCAAACATGAAATATAGGACCAATTTAGGAAGCAAAATATACTCGCATATTAAATAAAAAAAATAAGTAGCACATCTTATTTAGTTTATATCTTTAAACTAAATTAAAGGCATAAATTGATGGGAGCAAAATGGTATAATTTGATGTTTACGCCTAATTCAACCTCTTAATCAAAAAATATATTAAACCATATTCACAATTCTATCCAATATAACCCCAATCATATGATCCACCACAAGACGATACTTCATTTTGAATAACTCGTACACACTCTGGAAAATCAATTCCAAACCACGAAATAACCACATATCCCTTATAACTATATAATCCTTGTGTCAGACATACTTTTTATGCAGCATCCAAGATAGAAGGCAACAGATCTCCCTTTTCCCATTGGAAGACGATATGTCGCTCTGCCAAACATACATTAAATGAGAGTCTCAAGACCAACACAAGAATCGAAACAATATATTCTACAATAACAATATTTAGCCTTGATATGGACATTCAGGATGAAAGTATAATACACTAACTACATATATCAACTCATATATTAAGAAAGAACTGTACATATTAATACCAGCCATATTAACAGAAATAATAAACCCAATCAGAATTCCATAGACCTTGACCATGACATCGCCAAGTAAAGTTATCACTACATAAACCGGAAAAGAATTGTAGCATCAATGCTATACCAGGCTTGCGATGTACATGGTACATAATAAAAAAGCAATGAAACACATATCAGAAAGCTAATATTACAAACTCCAACAATCATTTCACAGATCAATATTAGCCGTGCTTATTATGTCCTTAAATCTATACTTGAGTCAAGAAAGCTCAATTTCATTTCAACTAAACCCACCATCAAAAATGATATCTCATTGTCTAAATGTGATATAAGTCAGTATAAAACTCGAACCATCGATTAGCCAATTGAGACCACTCCAACCTTCATACCCTACGAGTTCCAATATCCGCTAGCACCAATCATCAGAGCTAAACAAATCAAAAATACCCAGAAGCGATATCCTAGTCTAGAACTCGAGGATGATACCGTGTCTATGACTTATGCATCGAAATAAAGTGGGAGCATAGTAACGTTTAGATGTCCGCAAATCTATATTATCTACTCTCTTTCAACCCCAACCCTAACCCCAACACTACCCTCAGCTTCAGCCCGTTTCGCCGAACATACCCTTAATGTTGAGACCCTCCATTTTATCATTTTATATTTTCAGCAATTTTTTCAACGTAAACAAACACACTTTACATGACTTTTCTAAAATCTTTTTTTTTTTATATATTAAGATAATTAATTCAAATTTAAACACCAACTTATTAAAGACCTTGTATCATATATCACAATGTTGTTTTTCAAGAGTTATGATACATTTTTTGATTTTTAGTTGTACAAACAAACTATAGTTGGCTGCAAATCAATTAGATTACCCGATTATCTATAGTTCTATACAACTTATAAAGCATTTATGCTTAATTATGAAAATTTAAAAAAGCTTAAAAATGAGTAAAGTGATTTCTCTAAAATACTCATATTAATACTTTTTAATGTTTCAAACTTTAATCTTAAATGACACCTTTTAAAAAAGTAACTTAGACAAACAATGTAAATTTTTTTAAAAAAAACAGTAACACGGTTTTTAATTTGAATGAAAACTTTTTAATATAAATGAAAACTTTTTAGTAAGACCCGGTTTTTAATTTCTAAGCACAGCTACATGGTTTACTAATTTTGAATGGAAGCTTTTTTATCACACGAAAATGAATAAGTAAATAAAATGACTACAATAAGTAAATAAAATGACTACAAATTGAATGTGTACATCAAAGTCACAAGTTCGCAAGTATAACTATTTGCCGCTATATACAGTCACTTTACGCGGATATTAATCTAGTATCACTTATTTAAAATTCCACACATCCTTACAAGCGAATTATGTCCTACCTGCGTCCTTCGACTCCTTGGTCCTTTCACATGCGCCAACAAATTTTCTTTATCTTTATTCACACGACTTTTGTCTCTCTGACATTAGTGCGAGTCTTTTACCACTAGCTAGACTTTGGTGACTGATTACTATAGTTCCTTTGACAATTTCACGGTACTCCAACTATGGGATTTCTCTATTTGTTAACATTGATTTCGTTATTTTAGAATTTAAATAACTATTTACATGATTCTTTTTGAAAGACAAAAGTTTATTTTGCAAGACACATTATTGAAAACCTATTTGTAAGGCATATATCGATTTACTTTACAGAATTCTTCTACTCCGATTTTGTATACCGATTTATGTGGGATAACTTGCTATATCATTCACGGATTTGAGACATTTATAGCATATATGCAAGAAAATTGTCTTAACTAATCCGTGCTAACTAATAAGTGTGATCGACCCTGTTTTTTCTTATCAAAATATTGCTTTAATATCTTACATTTATGATTTATGAAATGATTAAAAAAAAATTGTGATTATGCGAAGAAATAAAAAGGTAAATATGACTTCTATTATTTTCCCAAGAAAAAATTAAAGGGAAAGCAAATCACAAATTATTTACAGAGTTAATAAACAAATTTTGGTTTTTCATTTTTCATCAAACGAAAAAAAACTTCATCTTATTCTCTTCTTATTTAAATTAAATATGTCACAAACAATTAATCGTTACGTGAAAAAAATCATATCATCAAGACGAAAATTAAAGTACTCGTATCTTTCTATAGAGGGACATTTCTATATACTCTAAACAAACTTCTTTTGGACTTATTTTTGTGAGTGTTAAAATTTACGCGTGAAAAAAGTTACATGAAATAGTGTCGTATTTCATGCAATTTTTACTTAATTATCTTTCTATGGAGAACTTAGACTTAATGCCAGCCTCATATATGGTCAATGGTAAGTCGACATGGTGTATGTAATTCCTATCGTTAAAATTCTATAAATAGATACCCCTTAAACACCAAGTAAAAACACAAATAGCAAGTATGCAGCTTTACTTACTTCTTGTGCTCAAAAATAAGTTATGATACATTTTTTGATTTTTAGTTGTACAAACAAACTATAGTTGGCTGCAAATCAATTAGATTACCCGATTATCTATAGTTCTATACTACTTATAAAGCATTTATGCTTAATTATGAAAATTTAAAAAAGCTTAAAAATGAGTAAAGTGATTTCTCTAAAATACTCATATTAATACTTTTTAATGTTTCAAACTTTAATCTTAAATGACACCTTTTAAAAAAGCAACTTAGACAAACAATGTAAATTTTAAAAAAAACAGTAACACGGTTTTTAATTTGAATGAAAACTTTTTAATATAAATGAAAACTTTTTAGTAAGACTCGGTTTTTAATTTCTAAGCACAGCTACATGATTTACTAATTTTGAATGGAAGCTTTTTTATCACACGAAAATGAATAAGTAAATAAAATGACTACAAATTGAATCCGTACATCAAAGTCACAAGTTCGCAAGTATAACTATTTGCCGCTATATACAGTCACTTTACGCGGATATTAATCTAGTATCACTTATTTAAAATTCCACACATCCTTACAAGCGAATTATGTCCTACCTGCGTCCTTCGACTCCTTGGTCCTTTCACATGCGCCAACAAATTGTCTTTATCTTTATTCACACGACTTTTGTCTCTCTGACATTAGTGCGAGTCTTTTACCACTAGCTAGACTTTGGTGACTGATTACTATAGTTCCTTTGACAATTTCACGGTACTCCAACTATTGGATTTCTCTATTTGTTAACACTTAACATTGATTTCGTTATTTTAGAATTTAAATAAGTATTTACATGATTCTTTTTTGAAAGACAAGTTTATTTTGCAAGACACATTATTGAAAACCTATTTGTAAGGCATATATCGATTTACTTTACAGAATTCTTCTATGAATTAGGAAGTTCCCATTTTGCATACCGATTTATGTGGGATAACTTGCTATATCATTCGCGGATTTGAGACATTTATAGCATATATGCAAGAAAATTGTCTTAATTAATCCGTGCTAGCTAATAAGTGTGATCAACCCTGTTTTTTCTTATCAAAATATTGCTTTAATATCTTACATTTATGAAATGATTAAAAAAAATTGTGATTGTGCGAAGAAATAAAAAGGTAAATATGACTTCTATTATTTTCTCAAGAAAAAATTAAAGGGAAAGCAAATCACAAACTATTTACAGAGTTAATAAACAAATTTTGGTTTTTCAATTTTCATCAAACTAAAAAAACTTAATCTTATTCTCCTCTTTTTAAATTAAATATGTCACAAACAGTTAATTGTTACGTGAAAAGAATTATATCATCGCGAAGAAAATTAAATTACTCATATTTTTCTATAGAGAGACATTTCTATATACTCTAAACAAACTTTTTTTTTGGACTTATTCTTGTGAGTGTTAAAATTTACGCATGAAAAAAGTTACATGAAATATTGTCGTATTTCATGCAATTTTTACTTAATTCTTTCTATGGAGAACTTAGACTTTAAGCCAGCCTCATATATGGTCAATGGTAAGTCGACATGGTGTATGTAATTCCTATTTAAATTCTATAAATAGATACCCCTTAAACACCAAGTAAAAACACAAATAGCAAGTATGAAGCTTTACTTACTTGTTGTGCTCGCCACCTTCTTAACATTGTTTGCCCTGGCCTCAATATCCGAGGCTGGCCAGCTAGTGGTATACTGGGGTCAAGCCAATGGAGAGGGTACACTTACTGATACATGTCAAACAGGAAAATATAATATCGTTAACATTGCATTCCTTTCTAAATTTGGCAATGGCCAACCTCCTCAAATGAACCTCGCTCACTGCGATACTAGGGTACGCAAAGGGTGTGACAAGGTTAGCTTAGGCATCCGTAATTGTCAAAATTTAGGGGTCAAAGTCATGCTCTCGATTGGGGGTGGCACAAATACTTATTCGCTATCCTCAAAAGAAGAGGCTGAGGGTGTGGCTGATTACATATGGAACAACTTCCTTGGAGGACAATCAAGTTCAAGACCACTTGGAGACGCGGTTCTAGATGGTGTTGACTTTGATATAGAACAAGGTGAGACACATTATGCCGCTCTTGCTAGAAGACTACGCGAGCATGGTCAAGGTGGCAGAAAGATTTACTTGACAGCTGCCCCGCAGTGTCCATTTCCTGATGCCAAGCTCCAGCCCGCACTCAATACCAACTTATTTGACTATATTTGGGTTCAGTTCTATAATAACCCTCGGTGTGAGTTCGATGCCAACAATTTCAACAAATTTATGAGCTCGTGGAATCAATGGACATCACTATCCGCTAGTAAAATATTCATCGGAGTACCAGCATCAATATCCGGCGCTGCATCCAATGGTTATATCCCTAAGCAAGAAATGATCTCGAGAGTTATACCATTTGCTAAGAAGTCACCAAACTATGGAGGTGTCATGCTTTGGAATAGGTTTTACGATCTACGTGGGTACAGTGACGCCATTAAAAGCAGTGTCTAAGACGTTCATCTCATGTACCAATAATCCTTATACCCACTCCGGCGAGATTGGGTTTTGTTGTATTTCATGTACAATAAGCATTTATGCTTAATTAAGTAAAAAATAAAACTTTGCTTTTTTTGTTTATATTTCCTTGCAATAGCCAATAGCTATGAGTTTTCTTCAATTCATCCTATGGGTTTACAATGTCGTCTTGCTTGGTATTAACATTTCTATGATCATTTGCTTTTTCATATGATTATGGTGGTACTGTGGTAGTAGCGAAGAGCCGAAGATGACAATTGAAATATATAATTGCCTAGTTGAGCTGACCTAGCAGCATTGGCCCTAGCCCTAGGCCTAGACCTGCATGATCATCTCTACAAACAAGCATGTGATGAACCCCAGTGATGGCAAATTTCGGTATATAGCATGTTGGTTTGTTGCTTCCTGAACAAAGCCATGTGACACGAGAGTCTCATATAAGGATCCTTTTAGCAATTGTGTCACACAAAGGTACAACATTGAGTCATAAATATGCCACTATACTTGCATTTACTTGCAAACGAAAAAACTTGGTAAAATTAGCTTCTATGATTAGAAAAAACGCAATTTACATATACAAAAACACTCGAATACACTATTTAAGAAAGCCACTATGCATCTATCTCATCTTAACCAAAAAAAAACCACCAAAAATTAAAGAAAAAGGTGGAATATGTCTCACAAAGAATGATGTAATCAGGCTAGATCTACACTGTTAGGAACATGGTCAACACTAAGCTATCAAGAATCACCTTTTGCTACCTGAAAAGCCTTGCTGCTGCTACTGCAGACTTTTTATGAGTTATTGTTTCATTCTTCTCCGGCGGTGGTTTCACAAACTTCCCAATAACTTTTTGGTGAGTCCGGTTCTTGATTCTTATAATCTTCTCCCGGGTTTGTTTTTTCTTCAATTCCTTATCTTTTTTTGATTGGATTCTTTCTTTTTCATAGATTCCTTGCCAAAACACTTCGCCAGTAGAAGGCCATAACCACCGTTGTCTTGGGTGGTCTGAGTCTGCCTCTTCGGCAAGATCTTCGTCCATGGCCTTGAGGGTGCTATTATTAAACCATTTGATCCACATTTTGCCTGTCCGTTTCTTGAAATCGTGTTGTTCTTGCATTGTTCCGGTGTTTGGATTTACGTACACCATTCTTCTCGCACTATGGTATGCCCAAACATTTACAAGAACCTCCAGGACCCGTGAGTAACAATGCTTGTCCTGAAAAGACCAAAAAAAAAAAAAAAAAAAAAAATCAAAACTTAAAATGACTGACAACTGGTTAGTTAGGCTCGGTTTTGAATAATGTAAAACTACAAGTTATGTACGACTAGAGGTGGTAAAATGGGTGAGTTGGTTAACAGGCTAAATTGAGTTCAGGTCAAAGTTGATAACTCTTTAGTATGTGTTAAAACGAGTCGGTCAAATTGGGTCGACCCACAAACAGTTTTCCTATCCATTTTTGGGTAACTTTATAAAAACATAATGTGCTAAAGATGCTTATGGAAGTTTTTCAAAATATAAATCAGGGCATTTCATTGTGATAGGTTGGTTTGCCTTTGAATAAACTTCAGGTGACTTTTGACCCTTTGACACGTTTCTTTCTGAAATAGATATTATATCTTAATCTTAATTATCAGAGATATAAACATATAATATAACCAAATCTGCCTGTTTACCTATTAACGATTTGAAATCACTGATTGTATATACTAAAAAATACCTTAGACAAACTTAGGTAGCACAAACCACTTCCATGATGTTCATTGTACACTTGTGCATCTAACGCATCCACAAACATCCTGCAAATACCATGCACACATTCAAAACCAGTTGCCTTAAATTGCACAAATCCTCTATTTATAGCTTTATTCACTAAACAAAAGCTGTCCACAGACCTTGAGAACATTACAAACTCGAGATAAGATTTTGTAGGCATAGCCCAGCTATTCATAACCGACCATGTGTCTCCATCTGAGGGCATCGGAGGAATAATTGTTGAGTTATCCTTTATCCCATACATCTTCTTGAGAGCTTCAGAGAATGCAAACCTTGTACAAATTATACATAAGACTAAATCAATACCTTAACTTCTGAAACAAAATATTTAAATGGCTTTTAGTTAAAACTTTTTTCCTAATGCAAGTTGTAGAGCCTTACTTGCAATTACCGGCATTTATAGCATCACAAAACGACCAGAAATCCTGTTGTGTGGGGTTTCTTGTATCCTTATCCATACTAACCCAAAAATAGACAGCATCACCGTGCTTCTGATTTTCAATGTCATCTAGTAAAGCAATCTCAGCACTTTCCGATAAAGATTCCTGCTTTTTCAGAGAATATATAAGAACATGAACAACATTTTTTGTAGTAAAATAAATGGCACATTAGAAAGGGTGTTGCAAAATTAACTCACCTTCCTAGCAGTAGCTCGCCACGACAAAAACCCAATCCATGCATTCTTGTGTATACGATCAATGCGGTTAGCAATGGAAAAATATGCTCCAAAATCACTAAGGGTGTCTCGATAGTAAGGTGTGTTTAGCAGAGGAAGACGAGAAGGTGCATCAATATCATCTCTTCCTGGTCTTCGACCTTTAGTGGACTAAAATATAAGAGAATTGACAATATTAGTTTTGAACTCTTTGATCATGGTTTCTTTTATTATAAGGGGGGCTTTTGAAAACAAAATCATGTTCAAGTTGACCAGAATGTTAAGGATAATTAGAAAAGTCAAAATAAAAGTTTAGTTGCTACATGCTCCAAAAGATATACCCCTGATATTGAACATACAATTCACAAAAAGCTAATGTCTGACCAAGGAAGACACAAGGAAATATACGATAAAACACTCAGATAGTTGGAAAAAACATAATAATGCAACACAAAATCAAATCCAGATGCAAAGTGTAGTACTAACACATATATTTGCAATAGAGATGGATTAACTTACAAGTCCAATACCACGATATAGTGATTTACGGTGGAGAAAGGGCCAAGATCCTTGACCATAGTAAGGTTCATAGATGCATAATGGTTGACCTGTCCTTTCAAGTTCTCCCTCATCCCTCTCGTGTAAATCATTCCTACTGCGATCAACTTTCTTTGCATTTTTGTATACTTCCTCCCATGTTCCCTTAGGTTGCTCACTTCTATCCCTCAGCTACACAAAATAAAACATACTATATAAGAAACTTAAACTTCTTTAAAATGCCAAAATGGCAGGCTATGACACGTTGACCAGTCTAAATACAGGTAATATGGGTGAAGAAATTATTTTGATCTTCAACAACTCCAAATATTACTAACTAGATGCGGTAATATGTGTGGGAATGACTAATGAGTCAAAACAGGTCCTTCTAAAACAGGTTATGACACGTTGACCCGTCTAAACTTTTTCTTTTCTACTTTTTACTTTAAAAAACTTGGTGTATTTTACATGATTATAGAAGTTAAAAACTATATAGGAGTAATCCATTGGATTAACCAGATTTCATCACGCCAAAAGAGAATTTTATTGGGATCCAACATCAAACCATTATCGTCAATTTGTCTTGATGGCGTCGTTAAGAGTAAAAGATAAAAGTAGAAAGAGATGCTTTTTTAAATTACCTCATCATCTTCTCTTGTCCTTTTAGCTGTCATTACCTGGCTTCTCTTTTCTTCTTCCCATAAAGCATACACAAAGGCATCATTGGCTGGCATATCACTTGAACTCCCTTCTTTTATAGTATGAATCCATCGATTTTCAACCATATCTAAGAAATCGTGAATCCTTGAAGTTCTGTTTACATATCCATGATCTGCAACAGCTTCAAAAAGATGCCATTGCCACTCTGTTTTCATATTAGTAGGAATTTCGGATACAGCCCTTGGAGATGCAACTTCTGAAGGAAGGTTAAGGATGTTTTCTATCAATGAAGCGTACCCTTCAATGGATTCCAAAACCATCATGTTTTTAGCAGTATTTTTGCCAGTTGATGCAATACTACGAGCTAATAATGACAATTTTCCTTGAGACACCACTTGCAGTACTATTCGTGTTAAATGTTTTATGTTCTCCTTCGGATAAAGATGGCCATTGACCCCATCATCAACCTGAAATACATTATATGTTTATTAATACTATAGCTTTTGAAGTCAAACAAATCACTTTCTGTTGTATAGTTGCCCCAATCTAATTGACTCTTTTAGAAGAAAAAAATAGCAAGTAGATTTAAAACTAGAATAGACACACAGAAACAAAAAACGCATAAGAATATTCAGATGACGCAATCTCAAATAGAAGTTTGACACTATAAGTCAAAGTTGGAGAGGTGGTAGCTTACGTGTTTCTTGATTATTGATAGGTCAGGAGCAATTATTGGTTTGTTGAGGCACATTGCCTTCACCAGAACATCAGGGAAAGATTGTTCTTCAAGAAACGACCCGTATATTACAAGATCCATTATGTCTAGAACACCACTATCTTCATCAGTAGCGACATGCTTTACAGTGCCCTTTGGGTAATTAAGGTTAGATGCAATTTCCTAAAAAAATAAATATCAATATCAAGTTAGTTTTGAAGAAAAAAAAAATGTTAACAAATACCATGTATTTCCTCCGTCTCATTAAAAATGCAACATTTGACCCATTTCAGCATAATCAAACTTTTACATTGATGGCAAAGGAAAAACAAAGGGGGTATTTGGATGTGTGTTTAAGCCTTAAATCAACTAATTATCTAAAAACTTGCAAACTTGTAAAATAGGGAATGTTGCAAAATTTATGGGAGAGAGAGAGAAAAGAAAGAAGATAAACATAAGAACATTACCTCCATGGCTGCACTGTAATTACCAGTTGAATCTTGACTCAAAACTATGATCTTGAGACGTCGACTCGAACTGTCACCGACAGGAAACTTTGCCAAAAGTGGCAATAAAGCCTTTAAAACAAAAGCATGTTCCAGCCATATTCCTTTATATAGAAACTCACTACCTACTATTCCAACAACAAAGTCTTCCACCCCGATATTCATATTTACACGAAAATTTTCTTCATGAATCATCGTTGAGTTATTTATTTTACATGCTCCAGAAGGGTATCCAGGCACCACAAAATAGTTTCCAGCATCAAATGCAGCATAAAACATCTGGAAAATAAAAAACAAGAAAGATATATGAATACAAAAAGACAACAGATTTCAGAATTAACAAAATTATAGTAAAACTTTATAATCAGCATTGACTGATACATACTGGTAGGGCATAGTTTGGGAAGACAGCAACGGTCGCTCGATTAAAGATTGCTTTCCAGTCATTAATCATGTCAACTTGGCCACTTGAGACGTATTTTGCAGCACGTGTGGCGAGAGTTTTTTCATGGACGGTCCAAATAAGAGGTACAGATTTAAACGGTTCCTGCAAAAGGCTGTAGCAACTAAATTCAGTTTTTTTTTTTTTTTTTTTTTTTTTTTTTTTTTTTTTCCCGCAAGAAGATAGACTTAACACAGGATAAAGATAATTATGCCCACTTACGATGAAATGACATCCTTTGCTGCAAGAGAGTTCACAAGTACACCATCATAGCTACAAGATCATACAAAATGGTTATAAGTTGATTGTAACCTTACATTAAATTTGAAGTTTACAATAAAAAGCTATATAAACCATGAAAAGTCAAAGTTGATCAGCTTGCTTCAGTTCGTTTCAAAAATGTTTGAAGCATGTTACGCGGTTCTGGTCGTGCTTCTGACCAAAATCATTATACTTTCAATAGCACTTTCGTAATCAACATCTAATACATAGGAAAAACAAACATACTTTAACCAGTCTATTTTAATCTCCGTATTATCTTTAGCCTCTATAATATTGACTGGAACTCCCATAGTATTCCAAATAGAATGAGCAGGCCCATCTTCAAGTGAATAAACCTGCACAAGAGGTGAACCGTGCCAGCAATCAAATTAGCTTTCTAACACCTCCGATTAAACAACACTGTTTCTCCGCTATATATACACAGAATTTACATGTATATACAAACCAAAACCAAGCAACATAAACATTTTGTCATCTAAATTCTAAACGTTTCAACATCGAAACAGAATGACAATAATACATGTGCATCCCATCTACTAGGTCCAAGTTAATTTTAGATAAGACCTGTGTGATTAAGGATTGGAAGCATAAGGCGGGGATGGTTGGAAGTGTATTCACACTGTTATTCCGACTTGAAGCAGTGGTAATCAGTCGTAAATGTTTCGCTAAAACTGATTATGATTCAACTGTTCTTAATAAATATAGCCAAGATAATCACGCATGGAGAAGCAGGTACGAAGTTGCTACAAGAAAATTTAGATACTCATATGATGGTCAAGTTACCTAAGAAATGCCTCCAACTCTAAGCACCTAATTATTTAATCATATGATTCTGATTCTTTAAGTCTCCAACACCCATGGTGTAGACATATAACATCTCATGTTTTACAACTCATGAGTGGCCATAGGTACTTTGGCATGCAAGAAAAATAGTAGAAGTCACAGGTCGTATATAACAATGATAACAACAGGGAATATGGTGTATTGCTGAAATGCTTAGATGGCTTAGCATGATTTAATGAGCAATTAACTGCTGAATGTCATCCATACTCTCTTGCTATAGCATCATGGCTAAAAATTTTGGCCAAATGTTTTTACTCATAATTTATCAATCCTAAGTCCTTATCCCTATTTGCATGTTAAGATACCGTTACTAAGCTTAGAAAACAGGCATGCGATCAATGTTCAAACTCAGCTCCCTGACTTTATCAATAGCCAATAACCAAACCATTTTGCACAAGCCTTACCAAGCTATTGAGTTATATACAATCTCTGTCATAATTAAAAGTTTAACCAAGCCCTAGTGTGTCTCGAAGCCACATGCCCTTATCGACTACTGTAAGTTCCCCATTGTACTAATTACATTGACCATCTACGATCGCTTATAATAACTAATATAAATACGCATAACGGCATAAAACGTATGAAAATCATATCGATAACTAGCGTAAAACACCAAGATTAAAAAATCACCTCAAATTCATATCCAATTTCCCTCAAACCAGCTACAACACTAACCATCAACACCTGGTGTGAATCAACCAACAGATCTGCAAAAACCTACAAAATCAAAACTAATAAAAAACCAAAACCCGAAAACACAAAAAAAAAAAAAAAAAAAAAAAAAAAAAAAAAAAAAAAAAAAAAAAAAAAAAAAAAAAAAAAAAAAAAAAACAAAAAAAAAAAAAAAAAAAAAAAAAAAAAAAAAAAAACCAATATCAAAAACACTCACCATTCCAAGTTTCACCTTCCTATTCCCAAATCTCACACCCATTCTTGACACATTCACATTCCCATTCCTTTGAAATTTCCTCAAAAACTTAGTAGGCCCCACAGAAAACCTCAAATCCTCACCAAAATCCAACCCATTAACAATTTCATCAACCAAAAAATCAAACTCAAACTGACCCACTTCATCTTTTCTAATATCTACTTTATCAAGAGGCAAAAACAACTGAACCAAAAACACAAAAAATATAAAAACAGCTAAAACAGAAACCCATTGTAAGTAATCAATTTTCTTCAAAAACACAAATTTTGATTTGGGTTTTGTACTATTATGAATCTTGGTATCAATTCTTGATTTAATGGGCAACATTGGACTTAAAGAACCCATTTTTTTTTAGCTTTTTTTGGGTTTTTTTTTACATTAGAGTTAAGTTTTTATAAAGATAATAAAAACCCAAATCAGGAATTTAATAAAATTGGGTTCTTGATGAGCTTTTATTATGACATAGGGAGCAGTGAATAGTGGGAATGAATGAGGTATGAAAGAAGGAGTAATAATTGTTGTTTTTATTCTACTTTTGTATAAAAAAAAGTTTATAAAAATTGGAATTAGTAATAAAGACTGTTTTTTATTAAAGAAATCAAGAGATGGAGAAAATTGTTTGATGGGTTGCTTTTATTTGTGGTCAACTCTTGTTCTCCTCACCTGTACTTGATTATTGAGTAAATCTAGGAATTTTTATATATTTTTTCCTTTTTTCCAAGAAAATTTATGTGATTGGATTTTTTTATTTATTTATTTATTTTTTTTTGTCAAAAATGTTATCTAAAGCGAAAATTGAAAATTCTATTGGTGACTATTAAATCATAGAGTTGAGATCCATGAAGAACACATACATGCCATAGAACCTATTAACCAATCATAGCCACCCATTTATATTTTCTACATTTTTTTTTTAAAACAACATATCTTGCAAACGGTAAATCTTCAAGCTACAAAAAAAATACCATCGCGACGAGAATTAAATGATCTTTCTATAGATATGCATTTTTATATACTTTCGACGAATTTTTTTTTTTTTGACGAACCTTTTTTTTTTTTAATTTCCGCCCAGAAAGAATCATATATGATTCGTAAAAATCATATATGATTCGTAAAAAATCATATATGATTCGATTCTTACGAATCATATATGATTCTTACAAATCATATATGATTCGTAAGAATCATATATGATTTGTTAAAATCGAATCATATATGATTTTACGAATCATATATGATTTTTCTGGGCGAAAAAAATAAAGTTCATCGAAAAAAAATTTGTCGAAAGTATATAACAATGCATGTCTATAGAAAGATAATTTAATTCTCGTCGCGATTGTATTTTTTTTTAGCTTGACGATTTACGGTTTGCGAAATATTTAAGTTTTAAAAAAATGGTGGAAGTTTATTTTTTTATTTTGATAAAAAAATGAGTGGCTAAAATTGCTTGATGGTTTCTATGGTAAAAGTTGGATCTATAAAGAACTTTCGGCTTAAATCATATAGAGTATATTTTTCTATCTTGATGTTTTCATTGTAATTTTCTAAACTCATACCTTTTGTTTATCTGTTTTCTTCGTAAGCAGGTAAGACATTGCTTTATTTCTACTATTACTTGATATTATTATTATATAAAATAAAATAAAAAATATAATGTCAATTTTGATCTAAAACCATATATATAAATGATTTTGATTGAAATATTTTCTAACAAATTATTTTACAAATATTTTTACATCTCTTGCAAAATAAGCAAATTCAAACACTGGTTACAGAAACAACTTATAAGTACTTATCTTTAAATAGAAAAAAAATCACAAACACCATCCTTAAAATTAAATATGAACGATAATAATAATAATAATAATAATAATAATAATAATAATAATAATGATCTTTGTTTTTTTAAAAATTATAATCGAGTAAAATTTGCTATTTTCAAACCTAGAAAGTATTAAACATAAAAACCGTGGATGCAAGGATTCGACCTTGAATGAAAAGTTTTATACAACCTTAATAACACACACATTTCTCAATCCGCGGTTAGCACGTTGGTGTTCAAATCAGTGAAAAGAATATAGAATGCGTTAAAAAATTACACTTAAAGAAAAGTCTAAATAGTTGATACTTTTCAGTATTTGCATGTTTGTGTTTTAAAACAAACATCAAATTTTGTTAACGTAAATTAAATTTGATATCAATTTAATTGCTAAAATTAAGCTTTCTGGATAACCAATAGAGGAGAAACATTTTGCCGCATGACAAAACTGAGATTCTTGATTAGTTAATAAAAGTCAAAATTAAATTTTTTTTGTTGGTTAAAATGGAATAAGACTAACTATTAAAAAAAATGACTTAATTGTAATTTTATAAGTAACCTTAATTTTTTTCCTCTCTTCTTCTTCTTCTTCTTCTTCTTTTATGCTTAAGTATAAATAACATTATGGTTACTTATAAAATTACAATTAAGTCCAAAAGATTTTTAAATTTAGCTAATTATAAACTAAATTTTTAGAATTAAGTGTACAATTTTCAATTTTCATATTTTCTTATTAAGTTTATAAATTTAGCAAATGCCTCATGTCATTCAAAGATTTAGGAAAAAAAATGTCATGGTTGTTAAATGACCATGCATACGAAATATAAATATTAAAGTGATGCACGGTTTATTAAGGTATGTAAACGAATACACGAGACGTTAACTTTAATTTTCCAAATTTAAAAATATTTAATAAAATTAAACTGACTTTAATAGTAAAGAAACCCCGAGTATATGTGTATCGATATAATATATATAAACACAAATATTCACTGGATTCGTTTTATATTAAACCATTGTGCATGCACAATCCTTCAAAACTAGTTAATTAAGAGCATGTGCAACAATAACCTGAGTTATTCAATAACTCAGCGCCACGTCAGCTTGAACACTTTAACTCAACACCCACATCAATAACTCACAATAACTCAACTTTTTGGGCCCCACTTTTATCATTTTTTCCAATTATTTAAACAAAATACAAATTAAAACAAATTACATTTTTATTTAAACAAATAACTAAAAATAAAAAATTTATTTACCCAAAAAAAAAAAAAAAAAAAAAAAAAAAAAAAAGTTTGTGTAAACCCACAAGGACTAAACTGTAAATCACAAAACCTCAAGGACTAAAAAAATAAAAATAAAAATAAAAAAATAAAACCCACCTTCTTCTACCTTGTGACACACACACACACACACACACACACACCTGTACACACACTAACCTGCAACACACACTAAAACACATACAAAAACCCACCAATAATCATTTAAATCGGAAGAAAAGAAAAAAGAAAAGAAAAAAAACGAAAAACGCGGCGTTAGTGGACTAACGCAGCCACGTTAACGCAGCAATAACGTGACACCCACATCAATTAACGCATGTTAACGCGCGTTAAAAAGCCTCTAACGTGCCTTTGTGCGTTACCATAGCGTGTGCTCTAAGAGTATGGGGAGTCATAACATATGTTAAGAAATAACATCATGCCACGTCAGCGCCACATCATCTCAGCACCAAATAACATAACACCAAAAAACACCAGGAAATCATAACACCAAATAACACCACTTTTTACAAATTTACAAATTCCACCCTCAACAATTTCATTAATTAAACATTCAAACACTATATTATTAAATATATATCCCGCTTATATTTGAATTTGAATTTTAAATATTTATCCCGCTCATATTTGAATTTGAATTTTAAATATTATCCCGCTCCTATTTGAATTTGAATTTTAAATATTTATCCCGCTCCTATTGTTTTAAACGGCTATAAATAGCATACCAATTTACAAGTTTTTTTCAAACTTCAAACATTCGAAATGAGTAATCGTTGGTCAGTAGAAGAAGAAACCGTGCTAGCTCAAGCTTGGGTTGCAGTTCATGAAGATCCTTACCAACACGATGCATACTCTTTTTGGAACCGGGTTGTTATCATTTTCAACAATCTTTCTGACGGTCCCAATCGAAACAAAGATATGGTGTCGAGTAAATGGGGCAGACTCAACAGTGAATGTATTGTATTCAATGGTATTTACAAACACTTGCGGCTAACAACCGGGGACGATCACACATTTTGTCTCACGAATGCAATGCGAACTTTTAAAGATCGCTATGGTGGGAATAGCTTCAAGTATGTTCACGTGTGGGAGGTTTTGAGAAACAACCCCAGATGAGCCGAAATGTAATGTCTTGTTTCTCGTATCGTATTTGTTACTTATATTGTATGTCTTGTTTCTCGTATCGTATATGTTATTTGTGTTGTATGTCTTGTTTCCCGTATCGTATTGTAATGTTTGTTTTAGGAAATGAATTTATTTAACAGAAATACGAAAATGTTACATAAACATCACATAAACCTAGCTTAAAGCATCACATAAATTAAAAACGATACTAAATTAAAACATTACATAAACCTAGCTTCAGTTGTAGTCCGGGTGATCCCAAGTCTGAGAGTTGTTTGAGTCGTAACTGTCGTCGTAAGGATCAAAGCTCGCCAACCTCTCTGCTTCTAACTCAGCTTCCATCCTGCTCAGCTCACGCTCTTTGTCAGAGTTCCAGCCACTATCATCAACACCTCTTGGTGCAGATGAACTTGATGCACCTTTCTGTTGTTGTTGCTCAGCCATAGCAGCTTTCACATTTTCTTCGTAACTCCAACGTATCTTGTTTGCTTTTTGAGCATGTATCTCACTCACACAACCCCTCAATTTCTCAACAACAGCATGATCTTTGCGAAATTCAGCATACAAAAAATCGTTAATCACAAATTTTATGTCGTCAGAAATGTGATTGCACTCATGGTATTGTGTTCTCAGTTGTTGTTTGAGTGCCTTTGCGTGCTCAAACTTGTTAATAAGTTCGACAATCGCCTCTTGTCGAGCTGTGTCGTCTATCTCGGCCTGTTTCCTGACATATTCTTGAATTTGTTCGACGGTATGAGGGAGTTTGTTGCAAGCCATTGGTTTATATATATATATATATATATATGTGTGTGTGTGTGTGTGTGTATGTGTGTGTGTGTGTGTGTGTGTGTGTGTGTGTGTTTTTTGTGTGAATAACATAAGTATAATAGTTGTATTTATAAGGGTTAAAAAAAATTAATTTTAAAAAATACATTCGTTGTTAATACAAACGGTAACTTTCAAATTTTTTTTTCTTTTTCATCCTTGCTCAACGGCTATATTAATGCAAGGGGGTGTTTATAATTTTTTCCTTTTGTTCCTTGCGTTACAACGCACGTTAATACCATAACTTGCGTTACAACGTTGCAGCAACGTTTGGGAGGAGGAAGTGGTGAAACGGTGGAAACGCCGTTGTTGGCTTGCCAGCTATGCAATAACGCCCAAGCTGCGTTATGAGTCCCTGCGCTCTAATATGAAACTTATGTTTTGATGTAATTGCAAAGAGATAAAAATAAATGAAGCAAGAGTGGTGATATGGTAAATCTATCTATTTAAGCCCTTTAATTTAGCATCTATACTTTAGTTTAGGGTTTTGCTCAATTTTGGTCACCGAAAGTCAATTTTTGAGGAAATTTTAGTTAAATATAATTGAATTTTTGAATCATGAACTGAAAATTGGCAAGATCGATTAGAAAAAACAAAATTTAAGATATTACTGTAGTTTTGAAAGCATGTATGTTCGAAAATCAAAGACGGAGATTTTCCCGTCCTTCAACGCCTATCTAAGACTTGGATATCTGCTCGGCTCCTTGAATCTGGTTAACTAGAATTGTTGGGTAGCCATCTTTGTTTGTAATTTCTTTTGGTTTGCTTTAGCCGGTTTTGGCTTGGCTTTGGTTCTATACATTCTCATTGTATGTTCTTTGGGGTTCCCTCTTGGAACCCTTTTAATGCAAATCTAGCCTTTAAAAAAAAGTTTTGCAAACATGCATCAAAATGTATTTAAGGAAAATAGTTTATAAGTTTTAATAATGTTTACTAAATGCATATTTTATATGAAAAAACACATGAATTAACTAAAGTAGTTTTGTAATCCTATGCACGTACAAAATGTTCACAATTTTTGGTATAAAAGTTAATTTAGTTTTATTACAATATTGTAAACAACGGTCTATTAAAGACAAAAGTCCATTTATCATGTATTTATTTACGTATCTTTATATTGGTGATTCAACACGCTAATTGTACCCGGTACGTATAATAATAATAATAATAATAATAATAATAATAATATAATAAATATTAATATTAATTAAATAAATATTAATAAAAATAATAATATAATAATAAAAATAATAATAATAATAATAATATAATAATATATAACTAATAAAAATAATAATAAAGTTCTTGAAGTATAAAGTTAACGAATATGGGGTTGTAATTATTTATTACTTTAAATTATAAATTGACAGTTAATTTTACACTTTAAAGCCAATGCATATTTTAAGTGAAAAAAGGCAAAAAACATAGCTCATAGAGCCTTACATATTTTTTTATATAAAAATGAATCTGATTTGAATGTTAACAAAAATTGTTTTAATTAGGAATTTATTGATAATCAAACTCGGTTTATTGGTTTTAATTCGGTTTACCAATTCACTTTTTCCTAGAGATTTACCATTATAATTCATATGGAATGTTCCTTTTTAGAATTAAAGATATGTTACCAACGCGGTGTGTGATAGGCACAAATTAAAAAAAAAAAATTAAAAGTAAAATAAAATAAAAATCAATGTCTNCCTGAAAGCGCGGAACATAAAATATAAATTTTAATATGTCAAACACTTACTTTTTTGTCTTTTAATTCCTGTGATTCATGAAACAAAAAATGTGAAGTTGGATGTCAAGACAAAAAAAAAGGTGAAAAACATACAATTGCCCAAACCTGGTTATAATAATCTTGAAGTAAAGGATGTAAATAAATGAACAAATACGAATGGGTTTTGTTTGTATCTGTTGGTGTAAGTTCAACTGAACAAACAAACTAATAACTCTTACGTGAATGGATGTTCATGTGCATTCCATTGAGAAAAATAATATTGTTCATGTATATCTATGTTTGTTTATTAAAACATTAAGCGAACAAACATAAAATTAAGCATGAAACATCTAATATCACAAACTTTTTGTTTCGATTTGTTTGTATCGGTTACTTTATTCGTAAAAGTTAATAATAATAAAAAAAAGATACAAGGAATTAGTATCACATATCAGATTCAAACATAAAAAGATACAAACACATACACGTTATCGAACTTACAAACATGAATGAACGAATGTCACATTTACTCAATATTGTTTATTCAACCAAACAATTATAAAATCTTGTTCATGTTTATTTATTTTATAAACATAATCGAACCCCGTCAAACAATTTACAAATGGTTTGTGGAATGTTTGATTTGTCTACAGTATTATTTAAAAGTTATTAACTTTTGGAGTACCAAATGAGCTGAATCCATCATATTTTACGGTTGATAAAAAGATGAATTTAGTTATAGCTTAATTAGATTGTACATTGTAGTTAAATATTTGTATATTTTGGTGAATGCGCGAATTAAATTGTGTATTAATTGTATGTGTTGAATAGTGTTTTTTAATTTTATTTGTATTTCAACTACTTGTAAATTATGCTTTTTCATTTGTATTTTTGAATGAAGGGGTGTGTTTAATAATGTATTAATCTATCTATTTTATCTAATAAACCTGAATAATTTACAAGCCAATAAAGCAGCATAAATCATTAATGTGCTGATGTGTCTTTGCTCCTATTGGTCAATAAATCATTAATGCTCCAAAAATGTATAACACCTTTGAAGCACGACCTACATTCACACGGTTAATTTGTGCTATTTTTGCTAACTCATTAAACACATTCAATTCTCCACCAAAGCTTTTTTTATACGCCCTCCTCTCTAAATTAAAATCATATTCAAACACAATTCATATCAGTTTCAAAAAAACCCAAAAAGCCTCTCAATAAAAATCATATTCAAAACAAAATCAATATCTCCTTTCTACTGCGTTTCACCCAATAATCGCGGTAAGATTTAATTATATTGAATCGATTTGGTTTATGATGCAAACCCAGTTTTTTTATGTTTATGATGCAAACCCAATAATTCAATTTAAATTGATTTTTGATTGTTTCAATTCAATCGATGATACAAGTTTCGATTTAATTTGTTTTTTCAATTTAAATGTTAATACAAGTTTTAGTTTAATTTGTTTTTTATGTTTATGATGAAAAAATTTAGTAATGGTAGACGTAGTTTGTTATTTCTCATATGAGTTTTATTGGGAACTAATTTTTTATAATCATGTTCTTCATATGGCTTTTTGTTTTTGTTTTTTTTTCCCCTTTTTTTGCAGGTTGTGTTTTAGGATTCATGATTTTGGCTGTCAAATATCAATTCAATTCGTTCTACAAATTTTCTTGATTTGCCAATGATTTCTATGCCATCCACTCCGTATATTTGGTAACTATCGTATTTATTCAAGTTTTTTTAGGGATTCGATTGAATCCAGTAGTAAAGATATTTTGATGTGCTGACTTTTTAGTTTGGGTTTCGATTCAATTTACAATGTATTTGGCAGTGTTTTATTTCAATTAATTTGTGTATTGCTAAACCCTAGAAAAAAATTAGGGGGAATGACATTCATGAATTAGTTTTTATAATTTGCGTGTTTTGCGGATTAAATATATTTACTGCTCGATGAAATGCTCATCGACATTATATTTGAATTAGGCTGGTATTTTTAGAATGGCAAGTAATGAGATTGTGTTACTGATGTAAAAAAATGTGTGATATGATCTTACAATTAGTTCTCTACTTGAATTAGGCTGGTATTAGGGGTGTTTGGAATTGCATAAAACTTATCTATTTGTTTATATATTTGCTTTGATTATAACACATGATTTGGGTAATTTTCAGTTTCATTACTTTGGATTGCAGGTCCTTTTTTTCTGTGTTATGTTATCTCCTCCAAATTATTCTTCACAAGAGTAAGTAATTATTTTGAGTGGCACATAAATGTTTCTCTAAACCTTTGAATCATATGATTTAATCATTTGACATTTCGGTTAATTTTTTTTGGAACCCTAACAGGAAATTTGATGATGCAAGACTTATGTACGGTGCAAAACTATCTCCTTCAGCAAGCCAAAAGGGTTTCAATTTTTTTGTGATAGGCTGATGCAACTATCCAACCATAAGGTTTCTTTGGAGTGTTTCTTTAAAGGGGCCTTTAACAGTAAGTCGTTATCTTAATTATATTTGGTTGCCTGTACATCTTCTTTTTTGGTTGATCATATTTCAGTAATACAAGGATTTCAATCGGCAGATGCAAGAATCAAGGTAGCGACATGAAACTGGATTTAAGATGGGTCGTTACTATGCATTATCACTTGTCTACAACACTTTTGCTGGATAAAAACTTATGTTTGAAAGCGATATATTTGGGTCTTTTCAGGGGTGTCCAGTTTATGATAGTATGTTTGAAGTTTAATTTTGATGTTATGCATAAAAAAATGACATTTGGTACCACAAAAAAATGCAACTGCTTTGACCCATTGTGTTTTACGGTTCTTCATAATTAGCTATCAAGTTTGATCATGGATATATAAATTGTTAATAAATCAAGGTCGTTGTAGATATAACGGTTTTATAAAAGGAGCACCATATGAGGCTAAAAAAATAAGTGTTGTAGATGTAGCGATTTACTTTTAATGGATAATGAGTTAAAATTAAAATGGGTCGTGCGGGTCAAACGCGTATATTCAAAGTACATTAAACCTTCTGAACTGTTATATATAACGCTTAAAAAGACAAAAGACTTATTAGTATTTGCAGATTGACATGAGCTTCCAAGTTAATAGTATCTTACCTATACGTTTTTTTAAGGGTATGAGGTGCAACCGAGTGGGGACGAGCATGTCTTCTGTTGGCCTCTATGTACCACGAAGCACCACAATTAAATAAGTTGCAGACCATTTTAAGAGCATGTCACAATCAAATATCTAAATTACGTCGACAACAAGAAGAATAGATGGCAAGTTGCTAGGCAATTAGTATAAGAAAAGTTATTTCATTGTATACATATCCTATGTAAATTACTAAATTTTGTATTTCAACATTCAACATATATACTCTGTTCTAATTTGTTGTTTGTCCAAAACAGGGCACTACTTTATGCAGGCCCTTTTGACGTGGGAGCACAAAGGAAAATTGGAGCTGTAGTATAACAGGTATATGGAATTTCAAATTTTCTTAATTTAAATAGTTATAACTAATAGTAGTACAACGGGTTTTGGAAGACTTACCCCTCCTCTTAATCCCTTATAATATTTTAGCCTTACACTTAAATGGTGTAAACTTACATACTGAAATCTTTAGTTTTAGCATCTGCGAATAAAGTATCTCTACACACCTTTCGTACATTCAAATATTGATCTTATAGTTTTCAGTAGCCCATTTTATTGATATGCAAGACTTGATTAGGTTCTAATGGAAGTTTGCATTTGTGTTTCATGTATACCAGTACCTTCTTTTAGGTGGTTTAGCGTCACATCCTTCAGCAGAATGTTCATCTCCGTCCGCTACTATGGTAGGGTCAGTTGTAAGGTATGCACAAAGTCCCCTGTGTATGGGTTTTGCGGGTCTTCCGTAACAAATTAAAATTACCGATTAGTTGCACTGTTTGATATCCCAAACAACCTCTATAAGAAGCTTTACTAAGCCTTCCCAAACAGTCTATGAATTCAAGTTGAGATTGCTTATTGAAAAGGGCTGCATTTTTCTCAAAGTAATAGGCAACTGAAAAAAGCAATTTTAAACAGCACCTTATGCAAAACAATAAGCTTTTTGAATGTTTAAATGAAACTGTTTACTTCATTGTGGCTGTTCGGAAAAGATGACTATCCATTATAGATTTGTTACTTATGAACTATTAGAGTATTAAGGAGTAGTAAAATAGATGAACCAATTTCCTTTTCTTTAGTTTTCTTTTTAACAGCATTTAAAAGTCCCTGCTCATATATCTCATTAACTATTTTGTTTGACCTACCTCTTTTATAAATCTATACTTTCAAAAGTACATAATCACGAGCTGATGTACAATCTTTTATTCGAGCAAGTTCACATTATTATTAGGAATTTCAAGTTGTGGGTCATAATTGTTGATTTTTTATATTATGAGCAGGAGGTGCGGACTGACATGAAAGAAGTTTCATGGGTTTTTCTCTTATTAAGAACACTCAAGCTGCACCAACCGGCCCGCTATCATTTACTTTTTGTTTCCTAAAAATTGTAGTGAAATTGAATTCTTTTTATTATATACAATTAGAACATGTATGAACCTTCGATGTTTATAAAAATTTATAAACAAGCTATTTTAAGAACATATAAATTGTTGAGCATTTTCTTCCCCATGGAATTTATCAAATACTTAATATGCACTATTAACATGTAAGAGCAGTGCTTCTCTTTTTGATTGTTTAAACAAGTCTGCTCCGGATTATTGGAAATTTAATAAAAGTTGGGCATATCAAATAGACAAATACTTAATATGCACTATTAACATGTAAGGAGCAGGCTTGAACTTACGAATAAAAGATTGGTGGGCAACTCACAACTTACTACTAGAGGCCTTGGGTTCCAATTAACTCACACTAACTACACGCAGTGAATGCAACAACTTACATACCATATTAGCTACTCGAATTGAGCCTGATTTGAAATAAAACCGATCCACAATTCAATCCTCCATTTAGTTGCATTTTTTATCTTCAATCCTCTATTTGGTTGCATTTTTTTTTTTTAAATTTTTTTAATGCTGAATTAGTACATGTTAGTTTCTATTTGAAGCTTTCTCAGTGGGTATAACTTTATTAATCATCAACCATTTATAGAGTACATATGAGAAGAACCCTAATGGACCCTAACCCCACACCGGGCTTGGGCCATATTTATCATCTAATACTCCCCCGCAGTTCGAGCGACGAAATCGCGAAAGCTCGAACTGGAGTAGTAAACTAAGAAAGCAAAAGAAAATAATAAACCAAAATAAAATTAGGATAACCCAAAGTATCCCCTATTCTATTTTTTGTTTACGGATAACCAAAGTATCCGAAGGATAAACCAAAGTATCCCAAACAGTCGTCTCGGGAATAAGAACCCTAGATTCGACACCAACAAAAGTCGTCTCGGGAATTAATACCCTGGATTCGACATAAAACAAAAAACAAACAATTAAATAACTTTTTTTTTTTTTTTTTTTTTTTTTTTTTTTTTTTTTTTT
>LBNU01011636.1:204493-233929 GCA_014162995.1 Artemisia annua | reverse complement strand
CTAACCCCACACCGGGCTTGGGCCATATTTATCATCTAATATATATGGGTACTATTTAATATCAATGTCATTTGCTACATTATTTGACCTTACCTAAAAATACCTGTGAATTTCGGGTCTTATAATCAAAATCCCTCTAAAATCCCGCGGGTCTATAAGCTAGTTGTAATATATGAGTAGTGTGTTTTTAGTTTTCAATTTGCTTTAGATACTTGTAAATAATGCTTTCAATGTTGTATTTGCTTAAAATTGTATTAATGGTAGTCTTAAAATATTAAAGAGGAGGGAAGTGTCTTCCTCTATTATAAGTAGTATAGATAATGAGGATAGTCTCTTAAAATTTATAGGCCTAAAAAGTAAATATAAAATGGAAGGAGATTCTCTTAAGTTGTAAAAACAACTTGAGTCAAGTTGGGGAAGTGTGAGTCATTGGATTTGATCCAATGGCTCAAATCAAAAGAACTTCTTTTGATTTGAGTCATTGGATCAAATCCAATGGCTCACAAATGTCCAACTTGACTCAAGTTGTTTTTTCAACTTGAGAGAATCTCATTCCATATAAAATACTCCCTCCGTCCCAAAATATAAGTCCACTTTATTACTTTTCGTTGTCCCAAAATTAATATCCACTTTCAATTTCAACCAATCAAAATGCTTTTAAGTGGGTTACAATGAATTTTTATTGGTTAATATTGTAAGGGTTTCACTTTTCTTAAACTTTGTAAAATATGAAAGTGGACATATAATTTAGGACGGAGTGAGTAACATAGGTCACAATTTCTTATGTATCTTTCTAATAACTTTAGTATGCCAGGGATTTATATATCGAGATCCAAATGATGACCTAAGAAAAAGGTATGACCGGTTAGGTAAGCTTGAGAAACCGACGGTTTAGAAATACAAAACCTAAAACAGTATAGTGGGTTTACCTGTCACTCGTCTTCTTGGTTTAAATTTAAATAAACATGCATACGCAATATGACATACTATTATAATGAACATCCTTCTGCTAAGAAAAGAAAAAAAACAATACTACATCTATTGACCATTTCAACGACTCCACCTTGAGAGTTGAGAATTGAGATGATGCGTTATTGGTTTGGACATTTAGATTTGATTTCTTGCATGTTTAATATATATCAAGGAGTAGTAAAATAGATGAACCAATTTCCTTTTCTTTAGTTTTCTTTTTAACGGCATTTAAAAGTCCCTGCTCATATATCTCATTAACTATTTTGTTTGACCTACCTCTTTTATAAATCTATACTTTCAAAAGTACATAATCACGAGCTGATGTACAATCTTTTATTCGAGCAAGTTCACATTATTATTAGGAATTTCAAGTTGTGGGTCATAATTGTTGATTTTTTATATTATGAGCAGGAGGTGCGGACTGACGTGAAAGAAGTTTCATGGGTTTTTCTCTTATTAAGAACACTCAAGTTGCACCAACCGGCCCACTATCATTTACTTTTTGTTTCCTAAAAATTGCGGTGAAATTGAATTCTTTTTATTATATACAATTAGAACATGTATGAACCTTCGATATTTATAAAAATTTATAAACAAGCTATTTTAAGAACATATAAATTGTTGAGCATTTTCTTCCCCATGGAATTTATCAAATACTTAATATGCACTATTAACATGTAAGAGCAGTACTTCTCTTTTTGATTGTTTAAACAAGTCTGCTCCGGATTATTGGAAATTTAATAAAAGTTGGGCATATCAAATACTTAACATGCACTGTTAACATGTAAGGAGCAGGCTTGAACTTACGAATAAAAGATTGGTGGGCAACTCACAACTTACTACTAGAGGCCTTGGGTTCCAATTAACTCACACTAACTACACGCAGTGAATGCAACAACTTACATACCATATTAGCTACTCGAATTGAGCCTGATTTGAAATAAAACCGATCCACAATTCAATCCTCCATTTAGTTGCATTTTTTATCTTCAATCCTCTATTTGGTTGCATTTTTTTTTAATTTTTTTAATGCTCAATTAGTACATGTTAGTTTCTATTTGAAGCTTTCTCAGTTTATATTGTTAGACATTAAAACCCGTGGGTATAACTTTATTAATCATCAACCATTTATAGAGTACATATGAGAAGAGCCCTAATGGACCCTAACCCCACACCGGGCTTGGGCCATATTTATCATCTAATACTCCCCCGCATTTCGAGCGACGAAATCGCGAAAGCTCAAACTGGAGTAGTAAACTAAGAAAGCAAAAGAAAATAATAAACCAAAATAAAATTGGGATAACCCAAAGTATCCCCTATTCTATTTTTTGTTTACGGATAACCAAAGTATCCGAGGGATAAACCAAGGTATCCCAAACAGTCGTCTCGGGAATAAGAACCCTAGATTCGACACCAACAAAAGTCGTCTCGGGAATAAGAACCCTAGATTTGACACCAACAAAAGTCGCCTCGGGAATTAATACCCTGGATTCGACATAAAACAAAAAACAAACAATTAAATATATATATATATATATATATATATATATATATATATATATATATATATATATATATATTTTTTTTTTTTTTTTTTTTTTTTNCATTTTTTATCTTCAATCCTCTATTTGGTTGCATTTTTTTTTTTTAAATTTTTTTAATGCTGAATTAGTACATGTTAGTTTCTATTTGAAGCTTTCTCAGTGGGTATAACTTTATTAATCATCAACCATTTATAGAGTACATATGAGAAGAACCCTAATGGACCCTAACCCCACACCGGGCTTGGGCCATATTTATCATCTAATACTCCCCCGCAGTTCGAGCGACGAAATCGCGAAAGCTCGAACTGGAGTAGTAAACTAAGAAAGCAAAAGAAAATAATAAACCAAAATAAAATTAGGATAACCCAAAGTATCCCCTATTCTATTTTTTGTTTACGGATAACCAAAGTATCCGAAGGATAAACCAAAGTATCCCAAACAGTCGTCTCGGGAATAAGAACCCTAGATTCGACACCAACAAAAGTCGTCTCGGGAATTAATACCCTGGATTCGACATAAAACAAAAAACAAACAATTAAATAACTTTTTTTTTTTTTTTTTTTTTTTTTTTTTTTTTTTTTGCAAATTTAAATAATATATGCATCACCAAGTAATACATCATAAAGGGATTGTACGATGCGTTCCATCTACGCAAGTCAGAAAATGCTATAGTTACATTCAAACATACCAAAAGATCGATCAACCCAACCTGGATAATATGTTTCTTTTCCTTGAAAATGGCTTTGGTTGGCTTTTAAATACTTCAACATATCCAGCAGAAGCTGTTCCAGCCACATGGGTTATAATAGTCATAACCACCCACGGTCCTACTCGTCATCCCACTAAATCCATAATAGTCTCGAAGATCGGTCAAATCATCTGTAAAAGTTTCGTAAATGGGTCCCAAGCTACCTGTAACAGTTTTAGATATGGACCTAGTCATGACCCTTTCTCTCTTACCCGGATCCTGAAGACGAAAACTGTCCAGAACTATTTTACCATCCTCCAAATCACATCTGAGTTCGATCTCATAGACACCAAGCTTCCCTTGTTCATAGGCCTCTATGGTCATGTAGAAAAGATAACACGGCTTAACCTTGATGTATTTGCACTCCGTGACTTTAGCTCGACTGATGTTCGAGTTCTGGTCCTTGTCGAAATACATCTGATAGGACTTGTTGAAGACGTCAACAGCAAAATCACAAATAAAACTAACCAACTTATCATCCTTATGAAGTTCAGTTTTGATGTTCTCATCAGCGGGAAAAGGTAATCCGTTATGTGTAAGAATATCACGTGATTTACTTTTAAAATCCAGCCACAATGCGTTGTCGTTTTCACTCAATGAAACGCTCTCGAAATGCGGGTTCGTAGGTATCTTCTTAGGCTTTTTCTTAAAAGCAACTGGGGGACGAAAAGGCACATAGATGCTGGGGCTCTCCGACTCGTATTCCCAGTCAGCTGGGAGATGGCCATTTGCTTTGTGGAACTTAGCAAGAGTGTGAATGTGTTTCTCGCGTACACTCAATCTCAATGACAAAACCTCATCGCTGGAGTTCGTCTTTAGCTTCTGCTTGAGTATAACAGCTGCCCTAATGTAATTGTATAACGGCTCTGGAACTTCAAAGTTTTGTGGTGACTCAATATGATACTTAATTAGAGTATGCTTGCGACGAGTGAGCATCTTATGATCAGTTTGGGATAATACAAGCTTGGTGGCATCTTCCCTAGTCGTTCCCCTAATAAATGATGGCATACATCTCTTCTTCATGCCTACTGCGAAACCCTAATATGTGGGTATAACTTTATTAGTCATCAACCATTTATAGAGTAACTTTAATGGACCCTAACCCCACACCGGGCTTGGGCCATATTTATCATCTAATATATATGGGTACTATTTAATATCAATGTCATTTGCTACATTATTTGACGTTACCTAAAAATACCTGTGAATTTCGGGTCTTATAATCAAAATCCCTCTTAAATCCCGCGGATTCCGCGGGTCTATAAGCTAGTTGTAATATATGAGTAGTGTGTTTTAGTTTTATATTTGCTTTAGATACTTGTAAATAATGCTTTCAATGTTGTATTTGCTTAAAATTGTATTAATGGTGGTCTTAAAATATTAAAGAGGAGGGAAGTGCCTTCCTCTATTATAAGTAGTATAGATAATGAGGATAGTCTCTTAAAATTTATAGGCCTAAAAAGTAAATATAAAATACTCCCTCCGTCCCAAAATATAAGTCCACTTTATTACTTTTCGTTGTCCCAAAATTAATATCCACTTTCAATTTCAACCAATCAAAATGCTTTTAAGTGGGTTACAATGAATTTTTATTGGTTAATATTGTAAGGGTTCTACTTTTCTTAAACTTTGTAAAATATGAAAGTGGACATATAATTTAGGACGGAGTGAGTAACCTAGGTCACAATTTCTTATATATCTTTCTAATAACTTTAGTATGCCAGGGATTTATATATCGAGATCCAAATGATGACCTAAGAAAAAGGTATGACCGGTTAGGTAAGCTTGAGAAACCGACGGTTTAGAAATACAAAACCTAAAACAGTATAGTGGGTTTACCTGTCACTCGTCTTCTTGGTTTAAATAAACATGCATACGCAATATGACATACCATTATAATGAACATCCTTCTGCTAAGAAAAGAAAAAAACAATACTACATCTATTGACCATTTCAACGACTCCACCTTGAGAGTTGAGATGATGCGTTATTGGTTTGGACATTTAGATTTGATTTCTTGCATGTTTAATATAAAAAAGTAACAAATGAATTCTTTAAGGGGATAAATCCAATGAGTAAATGCAAAGTTACGCAACTTAGACTACGTACAGAGTACCTCTTAGTTCGGTGGCAAATTATGTCCCCCATAAAGAAAAGAGGACCAATTTCATGGTTTTGAACATGCATGTTTGTGTTGCATGTTTAGCAGCCGACTATCGATCTAGCAATTCATTAGAGTACCAGGTGTAGTAACACTGGCGACTAAAACTAGACCCGCTAAAAACACAACCAAAACATACTAAACTTTGGCATTGTCCCACCAACACCATAACTAGAATCTGGGACTATTGTACAACACCACAGTTATAATAACGTCAAGGCTATAACTTTGTTATAGCCCCGAGCTCTTATAGTTTACTTGTTAACAATGTATAATATTTAATCTGTCTGAAGTTTTTGCAGGTTTAACAAGCATACATGATACAGTTATCATTACGAAATATGGTAGGGTTTCAGGGTTGAGCATAATAATTCAGATCAGGTTTTAAAAAAAGAATACGAGTATGATCTAATTTTTCTTTAAAGATCAGACCCTATTTATTAGACAAATCATATGCATTTGTTACACAACATATACAACTCCAAAGTACAACCACAATTAACACTACCATCAAAACGAAGTCTAACTACTCTTGCATAGAAGCGCCTGATTAACCGACGTCCTGTACGCCTCTGTTTCATTACTCTAAAAGCTGTATGTGATCCTACACAGTTTAACAAAACTATAAGAGTATTAATACAAACAACTCCAACGGTAACATAAAAAAAAAAAAAAAAAAAAAAAAAAAAAAAAAAAAAAAAAAAAAAAAAAAAAAAAAAAAAAAAAAAGGTATTGTGTGAAGTATTTCACACAAGGAAAATATGATTGATTTCAAAAATAAAAATCATATTTACCCAGAACAAGAATGCATGTAATGACTGATAAAATACTTAATGAAAGTTGTACCTTGTGTGACTAGGCCGACCCTTTTAATGAAATGGCTTGTTTGGGTGACTTTTGTTTCACAAAGAAAGCGGACAAGAGACTCTTGCTGCGAGTAGGCGTACGCTTCTTTTCAGGTTTAGGGTTATCAAATGACCTGAACGGTGTCATTGGCTTGAGACCCTCAGCCGGATCCTGTCAAATGAATATTTTTATCAGTTGTATATTCGGTAGTAAAGCAAAGAAAAATTAGTAATACTAAGATGATCTCACTGAACCGAGAAAAACTTCACTCAAAAGTTTATCAAAAAAGGAAAAATATCATTGTCCGTGGAACATTCATAATGAAAATAGTTGCAAGGGTTTGCTAAAGTGTATGAAGATTTCAGCAGTCTACGGTTCTGCAAAGTTAAGTATATGGCGGGTGTATTTATGTGTATGTCAAATCAAAGCCGAAACCGACAAACAAATTAAAATTATATTGAGTTTAGATCAACTAAATAATATAAATGCATACTTAACTTTATACATTTATTACGTTTCGAATTTATTTGGTACGCCCCATGATGGTCTAAACTACTGAAGAATACAGATTTTGACATACCCGTCGTGTGATGCCAAGTGTCTGCATAGCTGCACTTGAAGCAGGCCCTACATTTGCCAATTGAGGATGACCAGTCGGTGACATTTTCGGCATTCCCTCTTCACCATCTACAGACACACACACAAAAAAACCCCACCAAAGTTCAGTTTCCACTTTCCAGCAACTTAATATGTACCTAACATAGCAAGCTTAGGAAACTCATGCTTACTGGACGTGTGAACAGATGTAGGAGTACGGCCAGAAGTTTTGGAATCTTCAATGCTGCAAACAATAAACACTCATCACATTTCTTTTCAGCAACTTCTAGAATATCGTCTCATTATATATAACAGCAAACATTATGCTTAATTTGATTTAGTGATTTACCATTTCCATTTTGTGAGTCTTAATCATTTACTTCATGTGAGAAAAAATGAAAATGTGACCCACAAAATAGAGAATAAATAATGGAATAAACGAATTGATAGCATCATGGTTACCTCATCAATGGGCGTGAACTCCCTTTCAAAGTAGACTTTGTTTCCGTCGCTAAATGCCAAGACAGAGTATTAGCAGGTGGGGTACCTGGTATAAGCACAATGTATTGAAGAATCAGATGTATAATACTCTGTAGTCGATGCATCTTGACCAATAAACTTAAAAGGGACACCTTAGTTATGTGAAAGTTGCAATATTTTACGTGCTACAAGCTAAACTACAATGTTCAAGTATTTTGAAGCATTCAAAGCCTCCTACAATGAAGTCATTGACCTTTCTATCCATCAAACTTGGGTTTTTAGCAAACTTGCCATTGATCTAGCAGTCTAGTGAAAATGCCCACACCACAATATAGTTTGTAAGAGAAACCAACTCCAGAATTATAAGTGATAAAGTGACCATTAAATATTTTTGGAACACAAGGAGTTTTGGTGGAACAAGAAGCCAATTAATATGGTTCAAGTAATCAATCACTTATTACCGATGATAACTATCAAGATTCTTGTGAACCCAACTCTAAGAATCAACCAATTTGTAACGGCAACAATCGGTAAGTCGACAATCCAAATTTACAAATTTCCGAAAAACAAATATGTTTCAAGTTTGGTGAATGAAGGGAGTATTTGTTACCTGAAGTAAATTGACGAGGCCGTGGTTGAAGAAGACTTTGTCGTGCATCACTTTGTATCTGTGGGCTAAAATGGACCTTTTTGTTGACAGAATCTATGTTGCAAGAAAACACAATACCACAAGAAGTGTTTAGCTGTTAAATATCTATTTTACTTAGCATTACTTAAGTACTTCAACAAGTTTAATTGGTAAGGTTCTCACTGGGTAAGATGTAATGCTTGTGATGACTTGGTAGAACTGCTAACAATTGTTGCTGCCTGATAGCTTCTCTATCCGTATACGTTTGGCATGTTAAAAGTTGCTGCACATAAAAATTAATGTTGTCAAATAACACCCTGTGCGTTGTAATAATGACAAATATAAAGTATGCAAGAATTACGTGATCTATGACATTGTGAAAATCAAGATGCAATAAGAAAACGACCCTAAGTTGCTAACCACCTAGTTTTATAGTGCAGTTTTGCTTAACATTAAAAACAATTGCATGAATAGTATTTAGCATGCAACAAATGGGAAACACGATAGTTTGAGAAGTCAGTAACTCACTAATGTTATAAACACAGATCTGTACAAGAAAATTCAATATATCTTACTTGTTGTAAACATGTAACATGTAACTCTGTTGATGAGATTTCTAACGCCTGCTGGTCTAGAAGGTCTGTCAATTTGTAAGCAACAGTGCCAAGATGGTCAACAGCATTTACAAGTGCTCGAACGGCATAATCTTTCAGGTTATCAAGGACCCTGCAGCACATTTTTCTCATATTGCTCAGAGAAATAAAAGAGCTTCAAAGTTTACATCCAATACTCGCATATGGTCAGTGAATTATAGGAGCAATAGGTAGGTGGCAATTCGCCTTTTGGGGTGCGAGTTCCTGGTTCTTTGACGTAAGAAGAGATAACTTTTAACACATGAAAAACATCACATTACCTAGTGTGCAAGTCTAAACAAAGTACAGGAGTCTGATGAAAATGATTTTGCTACGAGTCAATATCTAAATTATGGTTGACAATGACAAAAAAAGGATGCATCATTTTGAGCATCCGAAAAGGAATAATCGTGTTTACTTTGAGATAGAGGGGTTAAACTATTTACTATCATTCATTGTGCTGGTTTCCACACCAATCATGTCAATGTGTCGAAAATTTAAAACATAATGCATAAAAGAACGAACACTATACTCCATCTGTTCTTTCATCATACGCGATTGATTTATTAAATTCTTATACTTAATTTTACAGTGCAAACTGACCATTGTTCTTTCAAAAAGCCAACTAAGCATTGTAATCAGCGAGAATGAGCAAATGTTGACAAATAGTGCAAAAGTGGTTGACCGCTGACACCATTGGTCCATACTCACTAACTTTTAGCAAAATCTAGACTTGTTTTTGTGATTTTGGAAAGAATGATAAATGTTACAATAGGTAAGTAACTACACATTCATCTATAGTTGAATGCAAGATAAGCTCTCGAATTAACAGAGGCAAGAAGATTCTTACGTCTGTTTTTGTTCACTGTGCAGATAAGACTTTTCACAATATTCTGCAGCTGAGTAGAGCTGAGGCCTTAAGTTCTTGAGTTCCTAAAACATTACAAAGCATTATAACCGATTAGAATGCAAGTATGCAACAACCTTAACTTCTTGAGTTCCTAAAACATTACAAAGAAGTTATAACCGATTAGATTTTCTTATTAGCAAAATTTTCTTATTAGCTACTGTACTATTTTAGCATCTAAATGCGCCATTATAGAAACTGTTCACACCATTATATATCTCTGCCCTAAAATTGACATTTATATAAAAAATGAAAATCTAATACTAAGTAACCACAAGTACGATCCATGATACCCCATTCACTTCTCTTGACGGGACAAACTATTACCCATTAAATACTTATACTACTTTCATTCCACATAAATGGAGTTAAAACAGGGAGATAAGAGTTGGACAAACTATTATTTATTTTATTCGGTGTAGTTGTACGAACAAACCGTTGATTTGATCCCTTTTCACTAGCTTCATGCGCAATGAGATACTGTAACATCTATATACTAAGTGATCATCATTACTCAAGTATTTCCTACTTGTGTGTTTGTTTCGGCTTATATAGCAGGCTTATGGCATATGTTTCATAAGTTCACTTTTTGTGGCTTATTTTAAAACTTGTGAGATTATATAAACTTATCATGACATGATAAGCTTATATAAGCCAGAAAATCACATAAGCCATAAGCCGAAACAAACACCCCCTCAGTTTCCACAAACATTAATTATAGGCGGCCATCTCTGATCTCTATTTAGATTCTAAAAAAGCAGTAACACCATACTAGTCGCAACTCACAAGTCCATACCTAAACTGTTCCAGGACATTATAACTGTTCACATCATACAAATCAACATGCAAACTCACAATTCATTCACATAACAACAGATATATAAAAACAGATCTAACATCACATAAAGATATATAAAAATAAAGACCTGTAACGCCTTAACGAATCCAATACTTTGCTCCATGGACACCTCATCAAAGGTCATTGATCGGTCAACTTCCATTTTTTTTTTTTTTTTATGAAATCAAGAAGAACATATAATGAACAAAAAAGAAAGCGTAAAATTTAGTTGTATGAGTTAGTAGTAATTAATATGTACGGTGAGGTGAATTTATTATTATTATTAGGGTTTGTTTGGAGAATGAATGAATGAATTTGTATTTGGGGGAAAATGTAATGTAATGTGAAGTGGAGTGTGGAAGAATTAAAAAAGTATAGGTAGAATTTATTGCAAGTGTGGAAGGTAGTTGAAACTTGGAATCAATTTGACTCGGTTAGACCTTCAACTATTCTTTCATTTTAAATGAGAGGTGTCTTTTGAGATTGGTTGTTAAAAGAGTATATTATTTCTTTTGATTTTATATAATCACATAATCAACTGGTTATAAAACAGTGTTTAGATTTGATTTCGCTGTTTGATATTGTAATGTAATAATTAGATGATCAATTTTTTGTCTTTGTTTGGTAATTAGAGTATTTTAACACTTAGGGCGTGCTTGGCTGAGGGTATCGGGGGTAGGGAATGAGAAAGACAATGAATAAACATCAATGTTATAAATAGCGTGAAGCGTAGCGTAGCGGCATAGCCAAGCCTCAAGCTTTAGCGTGAGGCGTTGCGTCATAGCGTTTTTAAGACGTGATTCAAAGCGGCAAAAAATATTTATAAAGTTATCAATATTAGTTAGCTAATAGGCTTAAAACTCAGTTATGGATTTATTAAGCCCGAATAAATACTTGTAAATAAGCTCAAGTCCAATAAATCTCTTTAAAAAAATTTAAAAAATAAACAAAATTTTAAAAGCTTAAAAAAAGCCGCCACGTCTTGCGCTATAGCGCGCTTTATCACGCTACGCCTAGAGACGACGCCTTGGCCTGTTTCGTAACGTGGAGGCCACACCTCGCGCTATAGCGCCACCCTTTTCACTAGCTTCATGCGCAATGAGATACTGTAACATCTATATACTAAGTGATCATCATTACTCAAGTATTTCCTACTTGTGTGTTTGTTTCGGCTTATATAGCAGGCTTATGGCATATGTTTCATAAGTTCACTTTTTGTGGCTTATTTTAAAACTTGTGAGATTATATAAACTTATCATGACATGATTAGCTTATATAAGCCAGAAAATCTCAAAATAAGCCACGAAAAGTACGCTTATGAAACATAAGCCGAAAATCACATAAGCCATAAGCCGGCTATATAATCCGAAACAAACACCCCCCTTAGTTTACACACATTGATTATAGGCCTTCTCTAATCTCTATTTACATTCTAAAAAATACTTACGAATAATTGAACTTTCGATATATCCTTTTCATTCCGAACTTATTTCCCTAAATTCAGACCACGTGACAATAACAACGCTAAATTACCGACCCAAACCACTAACACCATACTAGTCACAACTCACAAGTCCATACCTAAACGTCTAAATTGTTTCAGGACATTATAACTGTTCACATCATATGAATCAATATCGCAACGAAAACGCTGAAACGATCGTACACGCTAGTCACTTAGATACGGTTTTCGAGCCGTAGTATCACAATTCATTCAAACAACAACATTTCATAATTAACATGCAATGATCATTAACTATCCATTACACATAACAAACTCAGATCTAACATCACATAAAGATATATAAAAATAAAGACCTGTAAGGCCTTAACGAATCCAATACTTTGCTCCATGGACACCTCATCAAAGGTCATTGATCGGTCAACTTCCATTTTTTTTTTTTTTTTTTTATGAAATCAAGAAGAACATATAATGAACAAAAAAGAAAGCGTAAAATTTAGTTGTATGAGTTAGTAGTAATTAATATGTACGGTGAGGTGAATTTATTATTATTATTATTAGGGTTTGTTTGGAGAATGAATGAATTTGTATTTGGGGGAAAATGTAATGTGAAGTGGAGTGTGGAAGAATTAAAAAATGGGTATGTATGTATGTATAGGTAGAATTTATTGCAAGTGTGGAAGGTAGTTGAAAGTTGGAATGAATTTGACTCGGGGAGACCTTCAACTATTGTTTAATTGAAATGAGAGGTGTCTTTTGAGATTGGTTGTTAAAAGAGTATATTATTTCTTTTGATTTTATATAATCAGATAATCAACTGGTTATAAAACAGTGTTTAGATTTGATTCTGCTGTTTGATATTGTAATGTAATAATTAGATGATCAATTTTTTGTGTTTTTTTGGTAATTAGAGTATTTTAACACTTAGGGGGTGCTTGGCTGAGGGTATCGGGGGTAGGGAATGAGAAAGACAATGAATAGTAGTGGAGTGGCTTGCTATTTTCAATCAGAAAAGGAAGATTGAGCAATGCAATAAACATCAATGTTATAAATAGCGTGAAGCGTAGCGTAGCTGCATAGTCAAGCCTTAAGCTTTAGCGTGAGGCGTTGCGTCATAGCGTTTTTAAGACGTGATTCAAAGCGGCAAAAAATATTTATAAAGTTATCAATATTAGTTAGCTAATAGGCTTAAAACTCAGTTATGGATTTACTAAGCCCGAATAAATACTTGTAAATAAGCTCAAGTCCAATAAACCTCTTTAAAAAATTTTAAAAAATAAACAAAATTTTAAAAGCTTCAAAAAAAACCGCCACGCCTTGCGCTATAGCGCGCTTTATCACGCCGTATCACGCTTTATTGCACGCTACGCCTAGAGACGACGCCTTGGCCTGTTTCGTAACGTGGAGGCCACACCTCGCGCTATGGCGCCGCTATTAGAACGCCTGATACAACAAATGGCAGTGTAGTAGTAACGTAATGCAATCAATTGCTTAGTACTGCTAATGGGCCCCATTACTCTAAGTAAATGGGAGTAAGGTATGATTAGGCCAGGCCCNCAAAGCGGCAAAAAATATTTATAAAGTTATCAATATTAGTTAGCTAATAGGCTTAAAACTCAGTTATGGATTTATTAAGCCCGAATAAATACTTGTAAATAAGCTCAAGTCCAATAAATCTCTTTAAAAAAATTTAAAAAATAAACAAAATTTTAAAAGCTTAAAAAAAGCCGCCACGTCTTGCGCTATAGCGCGCTTTATCACGCTACGCCTAGAGACGACGCCTTGGCCTGTTTCGTAACGTGGAGGCCACACCTCGCGCTATAGCGCCTATTTAGAACCCTGATAAACATGCATGGTTAGTAGTAAGTAATGCAATCATTGCTTAGTACTGGCTAATGGGCCATTACTTAGTAAATTGGGAAGTAAGGTAATGATTACCCACCACCAGCCAACACCACCATCATCACCACCACCACAAGCCGCCACCACCACCACCACTAGTAACCACCACCAGCAGCAGCAGCTACCACCACCACTTTGAAAAAGAATAATCGAGTATAAGGTGGTGTTTGTTTTTTTTTGAAAAAGTCTTAATAGCCTTTTAATAGCCAAAGCTTTTAGTCAGAGCTTTTAGGTATTAAGTGTGTTTGTTTTTTATTTTTCGTTCAGAGGAAGAGGTAAAAACATCTAAACGGATCAGACATATATGGAAGGAGCATCTTAGTGCCTCTAGTTTAACTAATAAATATTCAGATTTTTTTATTTTATTATTATTATTATTATTATTATTATTATTATTATTATTATTATTTTAACAATATTCTTTGCTTAAGATTCAAACATTTCCGTCTCAAATTCATATTCAAAGCCTCTTAATAAAAAAAACAACTCCTAAACTTTACAAATTATTTTTAGGGCCTTAAAATATTTATACAGTTTTAAAAAATACATATATGCTAGTGCTAGTCAATGTTTAAGCTGTTTAATTTTTTATTATAAATAAAATTTAGATATTTTTCATTTCTTACTTTCAGGGGCCCTTATATTCTCTAAATATATTATAGCGTGCTTTCTTCGAGCGAAAAACCTTTTTTAAATACTTTCTTTGTGGATTTTCTTTGTAGCCCATTAGCGAATTCATTGGTCCGGTTACGGTCCATTCTATTTTATCTGTTAATATCTTTCCATAGTGTGGATAACTACAATCAACTTTCTGGTACAACGGTACAACGTAAACGAGCTGAACTAGATCTCATCTTCGACAACTGGTAGGGTTGCCCTTTTTTTTTTTTTTTTTTTTTTTTTTTTTTTTTTTTTTTTTTTTTTTTTTTTTTTTTTTTTTTTTTTTTTTTTTTTTTTTTTTAAGCTTTTTTTGCTTTGAATGTCTTTGTTGTTTCTTTTGTTATTGTTTTTTGGCATTTGTTTCGTTTGTTTCAAGTTTTCTAACATGTTCAACGTTTATTGACTAAACAAATTCCCTAGGGCTGCTATAACTCACATGATATAGACCACGAAAAAGATGAAGGTGAACCACAATGAGAAACATACTTGCCCCATTAGCATGCATATATGAATTGCCTAAGAGTATTTAACTTGCATCTTTTAGCCGTCTTTTCCGTTTATAGCTTTTTGTTATACTGCTTTTAGTTAGGATCCTAAAAATATGAGAACAAAATCACGAGCAGCTTCTAAAAATAATAGTTGTAATACGTTAAATGAATCAAACGGTTTATCTGAGCCTCCGGTGATGTGTTTGATGATACTCTTGGTAATGATATGTTTGGTACAAGTGTAACTGGCTTGATCAATCAACCATTTGGTCAAACTTCAGCATGCATGGTTGTGCATGCTTCATGTGGATTGGTACTTCTAAATCAAGACATGCAAATAAAAAGGGGTGTGTAAATGCTGGCATAAGTATATTTGTGAACCACTTTCACTCCAACAACAGGTTGCACCTGTTTTGTCAGCGTCTGCGGATACGACTATTGTTTGTAAAGGGAAGGGTAAGCTAGATGGTGATGATCAATGTGGTTCGTCTATGTCAATCTCCGAACAAGTAAACAAAATATTCCCGGGCGCAACGTGCTGGGCGCCTAACCTGCTTGTTATAAGCATTAGGCTTGAGGTAACATATTTTTGAATAAAATAAATAATTACTACCTCCGTCTTAAAATTATTGTCCTCTATTGACTTTTTCGGTATTTCTTTCTCAACTTTGACTATAAATAATTTTGTTTGTATTATAAAATTTTTGATAAAAATATACCAAATGAAAATATATTTAAAACTCAATCCGTTCGTATATTTTGTATCAAGTATTATGTAATATAAACAAAAATACTTAAGGTCAAAATTGAAAAGTAAATACCGAAAATGTCAAAAGGGGACAATAATTTTGGGACAGAGGGAGTAGGTTACAATATCTTATTAGTCAGCCCTTTTATTAAAAACATTTATTTTCTCTTCATCTTCTTCTTTTTGTTTCTTTGTGTCTCAGGGCTATCTCTCTGTCTCTCTTGCCAAACGTCTGAAGCGAAGTAAGTTTCCTAACTGAAGATTATGCAACGTCTGTCATACATTAACAAAAATAAACGATTTTTGGTAACAATTGTGGGCATTTTGGTCATTTCATGTTATCAAGTCCAAATTAATGCAAAGACCAATTCAAAAATCATGTATTTAATATGCTCATTTTTCACTAGTACTTGTTTCTTATAAGCTACATTCGTGAGAGTATGGATCTAATAAGAAGAATTATTGAAATGAAAAAAATGAGGAAAATTGTGGCCACATATTTTAAATAATGAAAGAGAAATAATAAGGAGATGCATATATTTTTGTAAGTGCATCTAATATTTGTGGTTGTAGTTTCTTCTCATTCTTCTCATCTTAATTATATTTCTTATTTGATCCTTACTCACATTCCTGATAAATAATCTTTACGATCTAAATGTTTACATTTTTCGCTATTATCAAATCTGACCATTAAAGTTATACAATCATCTCCGTCTTTCTCGTGAATATCATCTTCTTAGACAATAATTGAATCCAATATAGCTTCTACATAACCATAACTGTTAGGACCTATTACTTCTTCCTTTGCATTCGCTTGTTCATAAGTATCAATATCATCATCAAATAGAATGTATTTAATATTTTTATTTATCAATAGTAGTTGTCTCTTATCAACTACATAAACAACACAGTAGCAAAAAATGTACTTTAAACAATACTTTGGTTGCACTTGAAGCTACATCAAATATTGGCATGAACACAGATATATAAATGTGGCTTTTCATTCACTCCACATTATATATATATATACTAAACACGGGTAAGTGGTCCGTTAACAGCTCATTTATTACGGAAGTGTATTACGGTTGTGTTAGGGGAAAAAGTGTGGCTCACATTGAATAAGTACAAAATTTACTATGCATGGTACATATGTTTCACAAATCTTTTGGTTTGAAGTACAACGGATACTGTTGCCCCGTTCCGTTGGAGCACTGTGCGAACCACTGTTCATTAGCTAATCACCCCGTTCCTGCTACTGTTGATACCCGTAATCCAACTGTGATGTTGGATCTACCATTTGCTAGAATCTTCCAACCATTTTTCCACACACAAAATTAGGTATCATCTTAGAAAAACACATTCTTTACTGACGATCAAAATTCAAAAAATACCCAAATTCCCAAACCATTACAAATTCAAGAGCTGATAATTCTAATCAGCAGGAGGTCATATGTAAGTTTTTACTCTTTATGCTTCACTTTGATTTATTTTTGGTTAATCCATGATTTAATTTAGATATTTTGTTTAATTTTAATCTTTATTTCAAATTAGGGTTTTTCTTAATTTGGGGGTTTTCTTGGTTTGTTTTGCAGGTTGCTTTATTGATTATTTTTGCATCTACCTTCTAAAGATTTGTTTCTTTATTTTTGCATATGTTGCTTTCATTTAGCTTATATACTTAAGCTATAATTATTTATACTTTTGATTGTGTATGTTTTATGTTTTTACAGGAGATGAGTGACTATTGGATGAATTGGTTACAAAATTAGTGATATCTTTAATTTACAAGAGATGATTGACAATAGTTGACTGCAAAAGGTAAATCCAAACAGCCCTAAATCTTATAATAAGTAATTTTATATGTTGATATTTGTTTCCAACGAAATTACCTGACCACTAAAACATCTATAATTAGTGATATCTTTGGCTGATTTTAGCTTATATGACACCAAAAGTAGGTTTTTAGTGATGGTAGACTTATGTTTTTTCTGAAATGTTGTAGTTTAGTTATGTAGATGGCGTTTTCTGATTCTGAACCAAAGATCGATTTGATTCAGTAGATATAACCTTTCAGTTTACTCTTAAAGTTTATCAATTTACTGTTGTTTCGACCCATAATATAAAGCTCTACCCATTCTGTAATATTACCCGACTTGCATGACAACTCATTATGCCACAATTTAATGGTACCAATTGAGTATACACGAACATCGAATACTTAGTTACCTATATTTGAGTAATTGTCATATTGTGTGCGGCTTGGCATTTACGTGTTTTGTATTTCTGGTCAGGTTCCATATCACAGTGGCGGTTGTGATAAGCAAGTGAAAATGTGGCCGCTAGGTGGTGGGCAACCGGAAACTGATGCAATACATGACATGCCAGTGTATCAGGTTGCTTGGATTTCAAAGACGAATATGTTGGACTCAGAAAAGTGGGATAAAATTCTAAGGTGTGAATATACCACAAGATGGATATGGAACACAAGTCGGATATGAAACGCAAGTGGGATATGTAGCGCCCGAGGGATATGGACAACAGTTATTCTGTCAAAGCAAATATGAGTAGAAAGGATTTAATATGATGGCCTTTATAGGCGACTAGAGACCGGGTTCAAAAGTGCTGGACTTTCCATGTGGTTGAAAACTGGATTCCAGACACGGGAGTATTGCCTGTTGGGAATTCTTTGTCAGGTACCATTTACTGAAACTATGATCTTTTACACACACCCGTAAACATATCATGTATACATTTCAACAATATCGTGGTAGAAATGCAAATGCAAAGAATTTATATTGGTATTGCAACGAAATGTATAAATCAGAGGAACTTTATCACGTTAAAAAATAATGCACTCAAAATTGTGTTTTAACAGGTTGAACTTTATTTTAATAGGTTAACAGTACAGTGGGATGGATAGAGTATGAGAACGTGTCAAAGGCAATCGGTAAAAGGTGCATAGACCAGACCAGGGCCATTAAGGTAAATGCTCCTTAATGTCTTTTGCTTACATGACTATAAGGTAAATGGAATCTTCCTTACATGAGTATAAGGTAAATGCTCCTATCAATGTCTTTTATTTTCATGCCTTAGAAATTTATAGTGATTAACGGGTGTTTCGCTAGGCTTATTTGAAGTGCTTAATGAATTATTATTTTTCTGAAGATACGAAAACCTTACCCAAATATCTATTAACCAGTGTTTTGTGACTCTGGAAGTTACAAAATACTAACAGGTGAAAGTAAGTTATGTGCTTAAATAAGCTTTCCAGGCAGGACCAATAACCACGAGTCAAGGTTAATAAGCTATTTCAATAAGCTATCCAAACAGCCTATACTAAGCACAAATTCATGGTAATCAGGCGCTGCAATCAGCTATCCCAACAACCCTTAAGTAGCCTATAATATATCATTATCACGTAAAAGTTTTAAACATCACAACTACAATTCAAAAGAGAGCAACACAAGTTATTTACTGAACTTAATTGACACACCCGGTCATGTGGATTTCAACTATGAAGTTTCTAGATCTTGAAGAGAAAAGTTCAGTCATGTCTAAATAACGACAAAAAAGAGGGTAAGTAAATTAGATATAATTACCGTGGTTAGCAGATTATATTTCTGTATTATGCTAAATTACTATCTTTATCTGTACACGTTCCAGTACCAGCGTTTAACTTTATTGAAATTATCCATTTTGTTCAACTTTCTATGCGAATAACATTTATCTATATTCTGAAACAGGGTAATCATGTTGTGGCATTGAAGGTGCTATTTAAGAGGCAACTTAACACAGTCTCAGCAAGGGCAATTCTGTGTAGTCTGTCGGCTTCTCGAGTAGTCTAATGCATCCCATCCCGGACAAAAGGCACTGGAGATATGCATTGAACGATTCCAAGGATGACGAACATCGTAACCTTGACTGTCGCAAGTACACGTTGTAATAGTGTCACTTATAATTTGATAGCGGCTTTTTTTGTCTGAACTTAACCTGCAATACTCATTTTTCTGTACACGTGTACCTGATATAATATATGTTGTATATTGCACATATACTTTGGTCTTTTATATAAATACATCAACACAACACTCCCGCAGCAACGTGCGGGTTCACCCACTCGTTTTCTCTGTTAGATGCTCCAACAGCTCAATATCAGATGGATCGAATTTGACTCCAGTGGAGAACACGAGTCGTTCATCCGATGCCTTCATATAATAACATCAAAAATGCTCTGTAATTAATTTTTTATTACGGAAATTTTAAGAAATTTCACAAAACGTTACAAAAGAGAATAAGAAGATACTTGAATTGGGGGAGAAGCATCTTACTTAAAATCAATCGGAAGATTTACAAAATCAAAGCAAATTTACACCATTTCTACCACAATTTTATACTCTTTTTCATAATATATTTTCTGATTACCAATGTATTTATTAAAAGGCGAGACTTAATAATTATGTGTGTGCTTCTATTTGAATTAGAGTAGATATTATGATTCAAGATTGAATACTAAGGGGTATTTAACTAACAGAAAATTATAGATAGTTGAAGATAAATTAACTGACAAAATTGTAGTTAGTTGAATGTAAATTGATTACCTTAATTTATGATAAGTGGTTACTATTTACTTTGAGATAGGTGTCAACTCAATATATTTAAAAATTCCCATTAAACAATGTTAGTATTATATTTACTTTCAACAACCATTTATTCAACAAAATTTAAACCAAAGCCTAATCTAACAAAAATCAAACCCAAAACCCCATATGTCCAAAGCCTAATCTAACAAAAATCAAACCCAACGGGGATTTAAAAATTTACTCCACACTCATAAATTATACCATAAGGAAAATTTATTTTCTTTATCTATGTATTTCTTAAAATATATATAATGACCATTTTAAAAGAGAAGGCTAACGAACATATTAGTAATATGAAATATAAAGTGGATTATATTTGAAAATGCTTTATTATTGAAGATACTTTTCATTTTTCTTCAATGATTTTATTCATGTTGTTAAGTTAACCCATATTAATATGCATTCATTCATATTAATATATTTCATTAATTAATATGGATACTTATAATTTCGTTTTCTTAAACATATTTATCACTAAATTTGTATAACAACGATCATATATGTGATTGTTAAACGTAAAATGCATATCCTCCCCACTCCCCAACACCCCAGGGCCCAATATGCCATGTAACAACCCCTTTATAAACAACAACTTTACGTAAAGAGAGGGATACGGTAAATTTCATCTTTTGTTAAGAAAATAGAAGTTTTAGGGCTCTGCTTCTCATTTCCTCCACTTGATCATCCGGTAAGAAAATAATAACCTTTCATTTCCATTTTTTACACTTGTTTCAGATGAAAGTAAACCCAACTTGCCCTTTTTTTATATATATGTTACATCCTTCAATAAAAATAATGTTAAGGGGTTTATATGTTTAAGCAAGTGCCTTTTAATTATCTAATTTACTTAACTAGTGAAATGTAACCGGTTGTTTAGGTAACTTTATTTAATATTAGACGAGTGCCCGTGCATAACAACCGAATTTTATTGCAGCTCATAATTTTGATTGTGATATTCTGGTTAGGTGTTTCGTATAAGATTTATTCATACAACGTAAAAAAATAAAAATGTAACCGTAAATTATTGTAACATAAATGACTTTAATTGAAAGAACAAATTTTAATAGCTAATTTCAATATTCAAAAAAATGATACATTAGTTAGTTTTAAGTTTTCTAAATTAGTTTCCAGCCTTCAATTGAAGTAAAAGAGAAAATTAGTTTTAAATTTTCACTTTTTTTCCTTTATATATAGTATAAATTAGTATGGGGATAATAACAAAAAAAAAAATGTATATAACTTGTTCATTTTTGTTGTACTGTGTAGTGTAGGTAACTTTATTTCATATTAGTAACTACCAAGTTAGCTTAGTTTAATAGTTACGTACTCTCAGCAACGATGAGATTGCATGTTGAGGTCGAGTTTTTTTGACTTAGATGTACACGGCCTAACTGAGGTTTCCCCTGACAGTTTCCGGCCCTTCCTTGACCACTCCTAAATGTGTACCTGATAACGTTTGAACCTTTGACCTCTTATGAGGTTCAAACTTCACCAAAATACATTTTGGGGTGTCCAGAGAAATGTCAGAAATGGTCTTGGGATACCCCGTTAATCTGAAAAGACTCGCTATTTGCAAATAACGTAAATGGAGAAAACCACATTAGTTTATCTAATATTATTAAGGAAGTTCAATTATCTAGGTCGTGTTTAAGTACTAGCAGTATAAGCTTAGTCATGTGTTGTAAATAATTGACTTGATTAAAAAGCATTTAATAAGGTAACCAGTTTCTCTAATGACTTTTTTAAAGTGTTGCTTATTTTGTGGGTTTATTAGCTTATTTAGAAAAAAAGTAAGCTCATTGAGGACTTTGGACAAGATTTTAAGGGGGTGTTAGTTTAAGCTTATTTGTTCGGCTTATGAGCTACATGAATTTTGAAAAAGTTATAAGCTCACTTATTAAGCTTATTTTTGGGCTTATGAGCTTATTGACTATGGTTATTTCTTATAGATCAATTATTTCTAGCTTATTTTTTTTACTTATGAGCTTGTTATGACTTAAAGATGGAAAATAAGCATGAAAATGAACTTATCGAATATAAGGTTAAACAAACACCCCTTAGGGCTTATGAGCTTGTCAACTCGAGCTTATGGCTTATTTAAGCTCATAATCTCGTAATCCCTAAAAGTGGAGTTTATTAGCTTTTCAGAAGTTCAATAATGCCATAATCCAGACTAATAAGCTTAAACAAATACCCCCTAAGCTCAAGATTATGTGCTTCTTTACGGAGGTTTTGATAAGTTCATTTTATGTGGCTTATGGGCTTATACAGGCTTGTAAGCTTATTTTCTCATAGGCTAATCAACACTCGACAAGAGCTTATGAGTTTATTTATCTTAAGCCATAATATGCTGATTGGAGATAAGCTTAAGCCTAAATAGTAAGCTTAGACAAACACTGCAGATTTATAAGCTTAGTTACCTACTTACCTGCTTATTACAATACTTCGTATGAGTTTAGTGGCGTGAAACATTATGAGCAGCCTTCAAGTGGCCAAAAGCTTTAACCCGTTTTAGTAACTTAACTAAACTTGATGGGAACACCAATGGGATTACATGACCCAGTGAAGAATTATAAAGGGATTAGCATGGACCTCTACTTATTATGGGATTCTTTTTTAGTTGATATTTATGGTTTACATTATATATTCGTAGCCAGGTCCCATGTATTTCAGACATAACAGATATCAAATTTGTTTGTTGTAGACATGACAGGTGTAGGTCGTGCAGGTTACCGATATGGTTTTTGTGGTGGTAATATAGTCTATGAAGGTAAAGGCAGACAACCATGGACAGAAGATGAAGATAAACTGCTGGTTGATGCACTCATGGAACTACATGTATCAGGGAAATTTGTTTACGCTGATATCAAATCCGACTATGTAAAGGCAGTGCACCAGTTGATGGATCCGGATAAGCGTCTGTTAATACAAATATCGCCTAAAAAACGTTATNGAAAGAACAAATTTTAATAGCTAATTTCAATATTCAAAAAAATGATACATTAGTTAGTTTTAAGTTTTCTAAATTAGTTTCCAGCCTTCAATTGAAGTAAAAGAGAAAATTAGTTTTAAATTTTCACTTTTTTTCCTTTATATATAGTATAAATTAGTATGGGGATAATAACAAAAAAAAAAAATGTATATAACTTGTTCATTTTTGTTGTTCTGTGTAGTGTAGGTAACTTTATTTCATATTAGTAACTACCAAGTTAGCTTAGTTTAATAGTTACGTACTCTCAGCAACGATGAGATTGCATGTTGAGGTCGAGTTTTTTTGACTTAGATGTACACGGCCTAACTGAGGTTTCCCCTGACAGTTTCCGGCCCTTCCTTGACCACTCCTAAATGTGTACCTGATAACGTTTGAACCTTTGACCTCTTATGAGGTTCAAACTTCACCAAAATACATTTTGGGGTGTCCAGAGAAATGTCAGAAATGGTCTTGGGATACCCCTTTAATCTGAAAAGACTCGCTATTTGCAAATAACGTAAATGGAGAAAACCACATTAGTTTATCTAATATTATTAAGGAAGTTCAATTATCTAGGTCGTGTTTAAGTACTAGCAGTATAAGCTTAGTCATGTGTTGTAAATAATTGACTTGATTAAAAAGCATTTAATAAGGTAACCAGTTTCTCTAATGACTTTTTTAAAGTGTTGCTTATTTTGTGGGTTTATTAGCTTATTTAGAAAAAAAGTAAGCTCATTGAGGACTTTGGACAAGATTTTAAGGGGGTGTTAGTTTAAGCTTATTTGTTCGGCTTATGAGCTACATGAATTTTGAAAAAGTTATAAGCTCACTTATTAAGCTTATTTTTGGGCTTATGAGCTTATTTACTATGGTTATTTCTTATAGATCAATTATTTCTAGCTTATTTTTTTACTTATGAGCTTGTTATGAGTTAAAGATGGAAAATAAGCATGAAAATGACCTTATCGAATATAAGGTTAAACAAACACCCCTTAGGGCTTATGAGCTTGTCAACTCGAGCTTATGGCTTATTTAAGCTCATAATCTCGTAATCCCTAAAAGTGGAGTTTATTAGCTTTTCAGAAGTTCAATAATGCCATAATCAAGACTAATAAGCTTAAACAAATACCCCCTAAGCTCAAGATTATGTGCTTCTTTACGGAGGTTTTGATAAGTTCATTTTATGTGGCTTATGGGCTTATACAGGCTTGTAAGCTTATTTTCTCATAGGCTAATCAACACTCGACAAGAGCTTATGAGTTTATTTATCTTAAGCCATAATATGCTGATTGGAGATAAGCTTAAGCCTAAATAGTAAGCTTAGACAAACACTGCAGATTTATAAGCTTAGTTACCTACTTACCTGCTTATTACAATACTTCGTATGAGTTTAGTGGCGTGAAACATTATGAGCAGCCTTCAAGTGGCCAAAAGCTTTAACCCGTTTTAGTAACTTAACTAAACTTGATGGGAACACCAATGGGATTACATGACCCAGTGAAGAATTATAAAGGGATTAGCATGGACCTCTACTTATTATGGGATTCTTTTTTAGTTGATATTTATGGTTTACATTATATATTCGTAGCCAGGTCCCATGTATTTCAGACATAACAGATATCAAATTTGTTTGTTGTAGACATGACAGGTGTAGGTCGTGCAGGTTACCGATATGGTTTTTGTGGTGGTAATATAGTCTATGAAGGTAAAGGCAGACAACCATGGACAGAAGATGAAGATAAACTGCTGGTTGATGCACTCATGGAACTACATGTATCAGGGAAATTTGTTTACGCTGATATCAAATCCGACTATGTAAAGGCAGTGCACCAGTTGATGGATCCGGATAAGCGTCTGTTAATACAAATATCGCCTAAAAAACGTTATTTATATTTTACGATCTTTACTTTGTTTTGTTAACGACAAAAGGTAAAGTTTATTTTTAGCAACAAGTAAATATAGATTAAAAGTCTTTCAAATTAAACATCACTCAAAACACATTTACATGTTTTCATAAAGTGATAGAATGGTTAAAATACACTTTTAAGAATACATACATGTTAAGGTATACTTCATATGTTAAAGTATAATTAGTAAGTTTTTGTGATTAGTAAATAGTTAGTAATCAAACATTTTTAGTAAATCATTTACTTACTAAACTTCTTTTATTAACATATGTAAGCTCCATAATATATACATTCTACAAAGTTTATTTTATTTCTTAATATGGAATAGTGAAACTAGTTTACATCATCACTTGCATCACACAAGTCTTGTCAAGGAAACATTTGTGTAAGAGACATGTTTTGTTTTGTTGTGATTCATACTCAAAGATCTAAAAGTTGACTTTGTGAGATCTTGAGAATATTGAGTTAGACTGTGAAATATTTTATGCAGGATTCTGTCAGACATGCTGGCGGAACCCTCGGGCATAACGGATGGAACCAAAGGATTGATTCCGCCGTATCCGTGGGTTGATCTGTTTGCTTGCCTATAAATAGCAACCCACTCTTTTAGTTTTTGTCATCACTTACAATTATAACACATTACATATACATTCATTCTTTCATTTAACTCAGTTCCATTTACATATTTGTGAGCTTCTTTTGTAGCAAGAAGATCATAAGTTCATCCGAAAAGTAACAAGCTTCAACACAACGTTGCAAGACTTGTTAGCTGATGAGACGAAAAGTGTACCCGTTTTAAGGGGTCATTTAAGCCCTAATTCGAGTAAATGTGATCAAATATTGCCCTAAATCGTTCCTTTTGTCATTTTAGGTACTTTGAGAAGAATTCTGGAAAACATGCTAATTTGGACGTTTTTGGAGCATAAAAGTGAAGAAAACGACAAAGTCTCAAAAGAAGCTGGAAAACCTTCCTGACGGCGTCAGAGTCACAAGGTGACGCCGTCAGCTAACATTGACAAAGGAGTAAAATCAGATTACACTAGACGCCCTATAATAACCCTTTCAATCTTTTTCTCTCTGGCGAAAAATGACCTACGACTTTTAATCCTTCCACTTTGGCCGATCATTAATTAATTCTTTCATCTACTGTCCCACTATTGTTGATTTGATTTTATTAAATTACAAGTGTGGTTTCTGTTGGTGCTAGATTAATTAGCGATTCACTTCTTTGGGTTATTATTTTGTTTTTCGTTGTGGCGACTAAAAGAAAACCATCTTAACCATTGATTGATATTGCACAAATCCCTTTTGTCGTTTAATGCATGGTTTGGTGATCTAATTCTACCCTATTGATCAATTTAATTTAATAACTTTTCTTTACTGGTTCATAACTATCGTGGGTCGGTGGTTTGGAATTTTATTATATTGATTTTATATCTGTTTACATCATGATCGGGGGTTAGGATCTTGTGCTTAATGCGTTAAAACCCTAACTTAGGTTAGGGTTTTCTACTTCTATTTGTTAGTGCATGCAGCTGCGGGATATTTACTTTCTGTTGTGTTTGAAGTTTTGTGTTGTTTGTGGGTTAAAGAGAGATGGATAATGACAAGGGTGCGATTGAAGATATAAATTCAATTTTGGAGAATTTTAATGCTAAGATATCGAACATGGAATGTGTAGGTGATAAATCTGTGAATGTGGGTAAGGCCTGTTCGAGTACTAGTGATGCGAATGTGAAAATAACGGGGACTCAATCAGGTTCTACTTCCTTATCGGCTGGTCCTATTATTTCTGATTGGAGTGTGGATGATGGTGATATAAACTTGTCTACGTTAGTGGACAAGAATGTGTCTTATGGTCCTAAAACATCTAATTTAGCCCCACCGACTTGTGGTACTAGTGAGGGAAAAGGTAATGTTAGTGGAAAGGAGCAATCATTTGCTTCTTTGCTTGGTGCCAATAGTACTTCTCGTAAGGTGAATTTTAGGCAGATGATTAATGAAGATCGGGTTCCTAACCATGATACTAAACTTCCTAAGGAGGCGATGGAACCCGTCTTAGGTCGGTATGAGAACACTCTTGTTGGGTACTTCTTAGGAAAAGCTATAGCTTTTCCAATTGTGCAGAATTATGTTACTAATACGTGGAAGAAATTTGGCGTGCAAAAGATTATGAAGAATGAANNNNCTCGTAAGGTGAATTTTAGGCAGATGATTAATGAAGATCGGGTTCCTAACCATGATACTAAACTTCCTAAGGAGGCGATGGAACCCGTCTTAGGTCGGTATGAGAACACTCTTGTTGGGTACTTCTTAGGAAAAGCTATAGCTTTTCCAATTGTGCAGAATTATGTTACTAATACGTGGAAGAAATTTGGCGTGCAAAAGATTATGAAGAATGAAACGGGTGTTTTCTTATTTAAATTCTCTTCTAAAGACGGATTGGAGCAGGTGCTCCAACAAGGCCCGTGGTTAATCCGTCATTCACCTCTTATTCTTCAGAAATGGTCTATTAATGTTCCCCTAACCAAGAATGAGGTAACTACGATTCCTGTCTGGGTTAAATTACATAACGTGCCTATAGTTGCTTATTCGGAAGTTGGTTTAAGCTTGATTGCTACTCAAGTGGGGAAACCGGTTTTGTTAGATTCATTTACATCTTCAATGTGTGTTGACTCGTGGGGCCGGATTAGTTATGCTCGTGCGTTGGTTGAAGTGTGTTCAAATTCTGAATTGAAAAAGGAAGTTAGTATGGCTATTCCATTGGATGATGATAGTGGTTATTCGACGGAAATCATTCGTGTCGAGTATGAATGGACACCTCCTCATTGCAGCGTTTGTAAGATATTTGGTCACACACTTAGTGAGTGTCCAAAACAAGTGAAAGAGGTGGTTCATAAGGTTTCTAATGTGGTGACTAATGCATCGTCTCAGGTGGTTGATAATGATGAGGGGTTCACAGAGGTAAGGAATCGTAAGAATAAAGGTAAGAGTGTGGTTTCTACGTCTCAACCTAAGCCTATTGGAGGGGTTAAACTCTCCAAGCCTAAGGCTAATTTTTGGAGACCTAAAGTCACGACGACTTCTAATCAGGTTGGTACCAAGAAAGATTCTGATCTTAAGGGTCTTCAACAGGCTTCTACTTCAAATGTTAAATCTGGTAAGGACCCACAGTCTTCTAACTCTTTTGGTATCTTGGAGTCATTGGTGGATGAGGATGTTCTTGGTTTTGTTAGCAATGGTAAGGGGTCACAAGATCAGCCTATAAGTAAGATAGAATTGCAGGTGCCGGGTGAGGCTTCTAAGTCATCTACTATCCCATCTTCTAGTACTTCTGCAACAAAAAAGGCGTTGGAGCAATCCACTATCCCATCTCTTAATACTTCTGCATCGAAGCAGGGTAACCCATTTTCTAAGGTGGGTGAAGTAGTTGTTTCTGACAGTGATGAGGATGAGGTGTTTGAGCCTAATGATTATTTGGGAGATGATTATTTTTCAGATGAGTATGCGGCTCAAGTAAACGATTTACCGGAACAATACAAGGAGTTCAAGCTTCAAGGACGTGCTAGGAAGTAGTATTTTATTTGTTTTGTTTTTTCATAAGATTGGCATGGCATCTTATGTTGTTTATTGGTTGTTCTAGTTGTTGGTAGCTAGTGGTTCATTTATGGCCTGTCATAAATGATCTAGGGAAGTTCAAGCGGTTGCTTGAGGTTAATGTGGTACTTTAGCCACCTTCCATTGTACTTTCAATGTTTATTGGTTAATATATTTTACCAGGGTGGAAGATCCCTTTTACCCAAAAAGAAAACAAGATGTTTACACCTGACGGCGTCAGGTGTTAGAGAAAGTAGGCCGTCAGGTTTAATGCTAAAGAGTGACGGCCCAGAGCACATTTACAAGTGACGGCGTCAGAAGTAGATCTAGGCCATCCGAGAAGCCTAATGACGGCGTCAGAACCCATAACCTGACGCCGTCAGCGTGTAAAATCTATATATACTTTTCTATTTTTCATTCATTAGTGTGGAACTTTTGATACAAGTTTGGGAAAAACCCTAAAGACGAATTTGGCTGTATTTTCAAGGGTTTTTCACCCTTGAATCCTTCATGTTCAATTAAAGATAAGTCCTCACTTAAATTAATCAATATGTCTATGTGTTGGTTAATTATATCTTATGCTTGTCTTTCAATTAACATGCTAGGCTAGATTTTTCTTGTGTTTGCTTAGATCTAATGAAACCTAACTATTAATTATCGGTTGATTGGTGTGTTATTACTTTTCTTGGATGAATGTTTCATCAATGT